>JAOVYW010001217.1:5383-16548 GCA_025775045.1 Hiodon tergisus | reverse complement strand
CTTAGCCAAACGTTTTCAAACCTTAGCCAAACGTTTTCAAACCTTAGCCAAACCTTTTCAGACGTTAGCCAAACGTTTTCAGATCTTAGCCAAACCATTTCAAACCTTAGCCAAACCTTTTCAGACCTTAGCCAAACCATTTCAAACCTTAGCCAAACGTTTTCAAACCTTAGCCAAACCTTTTCAGATCTTAGCCAAACGTTTTCAGACCTTAGCCAAACCTTTTCAGATCTTAGCCAAACGTTTTCAAACCTTAGCCAAACCTTTTCAGATCTTAGCCAAACCATTTCAAACCTTAGCCAAACCATTTCAGACCTTAGCCAAACCATTTCAAACCTTATCCAAACCTTTTCAGACCTTAGCCAAACCATTTCAAACCTTAGCCAAACCTTTTCAAACCTTAGCCAAACCTTAGCCACTTTTAAAATCTTGTCCCAAATTAATTTTCAACACTTACCTGAAGAGATTGTTTTTATTCTTATGCTAATTTAAGTGTTGTTGTTTTTTGTGTGATTTTTTTCTCTCCTCACCTATCCGACCATCCTGAGGAGGGCTGATGAGTGACAATCTGGGGACGCTTCCAAAAATCTCAGGCTGTTTACAGAGAAGAGAAAAATCTACTTACCAAACTCCATAAAGCACTAAATGACAAAAGAGCATCACTTCTACGACAGTGGTCTGATTATAAAACAACCCTGAATGCATCACAAAACAACGATTTGAGGAATATTGTACAGCTTCAGATACGGTAGATACGTGTCTTAAAAGGAGCACATACTTTCTTATACAGACCCTGGGGTTCAACTTCCATTTGAGTGACCCTGAGAACAAACACATTGGCGTTAACTTTGCTGTCACATAAAAGGGTTACTGAGGACACGGTAAGCTACTTCATTTATTCAAACAATCAAACAATATCTTTGTGAATGATGAAGAAAATTAATGATGCAAACGAGGGTCAAAATTAGAAGCAGGGAAAATATTTTTTTTTACTTTTCCTGTTATCCCCGTAACTGATGCTTCGAATCGTAGCTGCTACAGCAAACCTGTAGAAGTAGGCACCTCTGGTGTCATAAGGAATAACCCAACACGGCCATATACAAAAAGTCAGCATATGCAGCACGGGCACAAAAATGTAGAATTTGCTGTTGTTACTAAATCAGTCCTGTTGACTTTGGCTTCCAACCTATGTGAACTGCACTAGTGTAAAAATATAACGTATCCAACTTTGCAGTCTCAGCGTTTTCCACCTATCTGCTAGTACTGGCTGTTTCCAAAGCAAATTAAAGGAGTGTATTCTTGTCTCCCTTCGCAGCAGAAAACATTTCGTAAAAGCACAAATTATACTATGTTCCTATAATTTATTGTAATATAATTTATGCTATGTATTAACTTCTGCAAAAGAGCACCATATTCTCCATTATTCTGCAAAATGTATTTTAAATAAGTTATAAATCTTATATAAATGTTAATAAACTGTCAAATTCTACTACACATCTCTATGACAGCAACACTGGTAATACATAATCAAAAACTTGTAAAAACCAGAAACACCGGGAAAAACAATAAATCTCCTTATTTGTGACATGTTCCGTCTAGAAATATAACCTTTGCCAAAGAACAGTTGGTGATATTTATGGATTTGGGAATTATAAAACAGTTTGTAGTGTGGAGCGTTTGTAGAGTGCAGACTGGTCTTGAATCAGGTGAGGCTCTCTTGTTGAAAACAGACGTCTGGGCCAAATGGGACCAAGAGGAATAAACTGTGTATGTGAGGTTTACATTATGGGATACCCTTTTTGCCTGCAGGCTCCTCTGGAGTACTGAGTCTGGTGGGACGAATGGGAACGGGTGGGGGGGGGGTTGAGCTCCAGCAGAGTGCAGGGAAAGTGCAGGAGACAGCTTCATTGCCCGTAATGACTTTATTCCACACAAAACTAGGTGGTCTGCAATCCGTCATGTTGTGTCCAAATGCGTGACTAATATAAAGGGGCAATTCCACCCATGCTTGATAAAACACGGAGCTCACCGAAGGAGAGAGTGGTGGTTAGGAATCGCTCAGACTGAGACGAAGCTATGCGAACGGTCACCTCACATTTAGCCATGCTCTACACCTAAATTCTCTGCATAGCAGAAGCATTTAGCCAAGCAAACACATTCTATAAACTGAAATTCACAGCATAGCACTGTTTTTAGAGCACTACATTACTATATACTACATTACTAAATAAGTGGACCCGTCAAAGTGCAACAGTCATCCATTTCTCTTCTTCTGCGAGGGAAGACAGGCACCAGGAACCATTCACAGACGGGCTAAAGCCTTTTTCCTGGCAAGGTACGCTCTCTGGGCTAAAGACGTGAAACGTCTTACTGTACCCTTTATTTTTAAAACTTAAATGTATACAGAAGAGAAGAAGAACATAGACCAAAAAGGAAGCAGGGCTGCCGTCTAACCAGCAGTTACTAGTCAAGGCTATGATTGTGTCCATAAGAATCCAAGTTTACTCACAAGCAGTTTGAGGAGGAGTTTCGCAAGACGTCTCGTGGCGAAGCAAAGGGATTCTGCTTTCCGGTCAGAGCTGCTGTGTTTAAAGACAATGATAAGAGACACCAAAGGAATCAGCCGCTGTCCATCGCAATCCTGCTGCAGGCCATACCACGGTTGCAGTATTAAAGATGTACGCTTAACACACATTTATCATCACTCATCACAAGTCTAATAATAAATAATAACGGAATGTGTCGAGATTAGGGAATGTAAAAACCGTGTTCCTCACAGTAAAGTTATGGTAGTAGTTCCTCACAAGTTATTTGTTATCGCTGAAAATATTGTTTCATATTTAATTAGACCCAGAATGACCTTAAGACTTATCATTTGAACTTCCCATGTGAAATCCGATTGGATTGCCGTTCATGTTCTGTTTGGTTCATTGCTTAGGTTTACGGCCCTGTCTGACGGAGAAGTTCTCCTCAGGCCAGCAAAAGGAAATGACTGAAGTATGTTTTGCTCACTTCTGTGAGCATGCTATCTGTGCAGCTGTAATGTTCACCCATAAGCAAACTTCCTAGAACATCCAGTTCAAAATCTTGGTTTTAACAAAACAAGCTTGAACAGGAACATTTCAGTGCCCCACAAAGGAGTGCTGAAAGACCATTTGCGGTTGATCGTCAAGGTTATTTACAAAGCAGATGTCATGAACATGACGTCAAAACATCAGACTGGCCGGCTTCCTCTAAATAGGTTTTAACACACAGGCTTTTAATTACAGCCATAAAACACACAGGCTGAATGGCACTGAATCTTTGTTAATCTAGAGAGAGATTCTAATCAGTAACTTTCAATGAACTCCATCCTGCAGTGCTGTCTGGCTATGAAGCCAGATTATGTGCCACGGTAAAATCTGGGGGGTAACCGCGGGGAAACTGATGTTAAACATAGCTGATGATCATGAGCACACCACTAGGGCAGCTAGGTCGCATGAAAAGCCAGGACTCAGTGTAGGATAAGCTCAAGATCATGGAGGCTGACATGATTCACCTCCAGCCTGGAGGATGCACGCCAACAGCTGCACCAGCAAAAGAAGAGTAGAGAAACCGTTTTTCAAACTCTTTGTTTTTTTCAAACTCTGTTAGTTTACCTAACATTTTGCTAAAAGGGAAGCATGTTTAATTCATTGTTACAAATTTTATGAATTCCTTATGCTCACTTACTTGGCTTTGAGGGACAGGAAAAGGATATACTTTGATTAGACTGCAGAGCTGTTCGTGTACTGGAGAGAGAAAGGTCAAAATGTAGGTTTAGCCACGTGGAAGAACCAAACCTCACCAACAAATGCCCACCAAAAGCCTGAAACATACTGTAATTATACTACAGCCGATTTGGCTTGTAGTACAAGACAACTGAGAGCTCTAAAAAGCAATGATGAAAGCAAGCTACAGGTCAAGATCATCAATGGGGCGAAAATTTAAGATGAGAATAAAATTTACACAATACTTTTTTGGTACAAAGATAAGGACATTTGTGGGTTGTTGGTTTTTATTTAATCTTTCTTTCATAACATGTCTGAACTCCTCTATTCCTTACCTATCCAATTTCCGAAGCTTATAAAACAAAATAAAAAATTATTGTACAGTAAATGTTACCTTAGATGTTGAAGTGTATTCTCCAACTTAGCAATATAGGCCTTTTGTTCTGTTATTTTTCTGCAAATAAAATGAAATGCGTCGTTAGTAACAGACAACTTCCCTTTTTTTCAAACAGTAAAAATGAATAAAAAATTTGTATTTTAATAAATAAGTGGTGAAAAACTCCGGTAAAAACTTTGAGCCGTCTTCTATGCAGCGAGCTTTGGACCCGGGATAGAATAACATTTTGGAAGTACACAAACCAGTGAACTCTGTGATTTTGGAGAGTCCTAACCAGTGTACTCGGTGAATAGTACCAACATCACCTCAACCATTAGGTAATTATAAAGCAAATCTTGCACCAATATAGTTCAACGGCTAGGTTAACGGCTAGGTTAACTGCTAGGTTAGCGGCTAGGTTAACGGCTTGGTTAACGGCTAGGTTAACGGCGGCTTCACTGCATAAAAAATACAGACGTTCTTACTGGTTCATTTGCTGGATCTCTTGATTCATCTTGTTTAAAACTTCTTCCAGTTTACCATTCTAAACACCGGTAGCCGGAAAACATGTTATACGTCATGTTAACAGTACAATAGCAACAGTTACATTAAAAATGGAAACAACTTAAAGTATAGGCAGTACATAACGACTAGAATTAATTAAATACCCATATTTTACAATGCTTTTCACTCAGTTTAATTAAAATGAAAATTTTAGCGTCTGCCTATATTGCTAAACAAATATGAACTCATTAGAAAACCTAAAACTTCTGTAACCATATGATGGGGAATACTTTAGTCAGATTTATTGATTAACAGCGTGCAGATAAGCTGTTTTCCAGTCTGTACAGCGTATATGGTTTACATAAAAACGTTTTTTTTTAATCAGGCATAACCACTTACTTTCTTCTGATAATGTGCTGTAAGTCTCCTTTGGTGTCTGGCCTGGAATAGTAACACCTGTTACATTACAAACACAAGAATCGTCCAATTGTTATCTGGAAAAATAAATGCCATAATACTGACCCAACTTTTACAGGTTATATAAGCTCCATTCCACAGCTGTGAGCAATGCAGAGTTGAATTTTGTATTGAATTGTTTAGTTGAATTGTAATTTGCAAAATGCAACTGCAGTTATGGTTGAAAGAATATGAAAAGACGACCAAGCATTACGTAAGTGTTATAAGCATGATAAATTGTAATGGCTAAGGTCGCCCATCTCCCATTTTATGGTCAATCAATCAATCAATCAAACAATCAATCAATCGTTTATTTATATAGCCCTTTACAGCAACCAGCAGGTATCCAAAGTGCTTTACAAAATAAAACATACAGTAAAATCAGAAAAGAATAACACATAAAAACAGAAGGAAAATGTCACAACGCTACTATGTATTAAAACCCATTCTAAATAAATAAGTTCTGAGGTAAGATTTAAACAGAGCTAAGTCTGTAACAGTGAAAATGTCAGGGGGTAACCAAAGTCTCGGGGCAGCAACTGCGAAAGCGCGATCACCCCACAGTTTGTTTTTCAAATTTCATACAACTGTCAAAAATCACCCCCCAATTTTTTACAGCTGGCTTAACGTATGAAGTTAGAGCACCCAAATTCAAGACAGGAACATTTAACATGCAGGGATTACCAGTTTTATCCTTATTTAAATGAAGGAAGCTTTGTGACAGCCACAACTTAATATCATTAATTACAGTTAAGCAGAGAGTTAACTGCGTCACTGTCATTTGGCTTCATAGGCAGATAAATTTGCAAATCATCTGCATAACAATGAAACGACATGTTGTGCTTGACTAAAAGTGCCCCTAAGGGCAACATATATAATGAAAAGTGGATGGGGCCAAGAACGGATCCCTGTGGTACCCCGCAAGAGAGAGCAGCAGATGATGAAGAGAGGTCACCAATCGTTACAGAGAAGCTCCTGTTGGTCAAATAGGAGCTAAACCATTCAAGTGCTGCCGTTCCTCCGATGCCTACACAGTGTTCCAGGTGAGAGAGGAGGACTGCATGGTCCACTGTATCAAAAGCCGCTGTGAGGTCCAATAGCACCAGCACAGCAGGATTCTCGGCATTTACAGATAATCCAATATCATTGTGGACTCTTAACAGTGCTGACTCACTGAGTCAACAACGAAAACCAAGAGCCTGTTAAATATTTCATCTTTATAAAGTTATAATAAATACAGGATGCAGGGACAAACATCGGTGAGTGCTTTCTACAGTTTTGTGCTATAGTAATTTTCCTTCATATTGTAGTATCTAGCAGTCTTAACTAAGCGCAGAGGACTCTTGAGACTATGAGACTTCTTTCTCCATTTCAGTTCAGGGAAATATAACACAGTTGGTGACAGCTGTGCTAACTAGCTAGTTGAAACTGTAATACAACTTTTTGTGTAACAATGTTTTTGTGTTTAAAAAAAAATTAAAAAACAGAACTTGTTGCCGTCAAATTTATTTGTTAACATTGCTGTTTGCGCAAATTCCAACTTATAAGTGGGATGTACCATTTTGGAAACTTCCAGCCTCTTTCTAGCCTTAATAATGATAATTAATGGAACGCTCTTTCTTTTTAAAAAAGTCTCTTATTGACGGTTTTTTGTGATCGTACGAGTAATAACACGTGTTGCCCAGGGAGTTGTTGCATATGGCGGGATAAAAACGCCATATGAAGAAAAGGATTGACCAACAGGAGCTGGAAGAACGTGCCTGCTACGCAGCTAAGTTAGCACATTTTCTTTTCTGTTTCTGTACTTTCTCCATGTGGTGAAAGACTGCCCTCTAATGGAGAAAAGCAAGAACAGGAGAGGAGGCCAAACGAGAACAATGCCCTGTGGCAAAAAGCAGCTGACCTGGGACAACTTGATGTGCTGCTCTGAAGAGGAGCTTCCAGAAAACATTTCAGCTAGAGGAGCTACCAAAGTAGCTCCAGGCCAAGCACATGCTGGAGATGACCATGCAGGCTATTGAAGCAGGAGGAAACCCTTTGACCGACCAGAGGAAAATGAGGATAAGCTCAAGATCACGGAGGCTGACATGATTCAGCTCCAGCCTGGAGGATGCACGCCAACAGCTGCACCAGTAAAAGAAGAGAAGAGAAACACGGGCTCCCAAGAGGGGCCGACCCTGCAGACTCAGCTGGAAGTGGAAACTCGTCGAGGTGGCAGAAATGGAGATATTCCATCAGAAGAGGGTGGAGGCTGCAGTCAAGGAAGTGAGCAAGATCAAAGGGCAGCAACAGCAAGAGAAAATGGAACACCTGAGTGATGAATAAACCCCGAAACAAATGGGAAGATGTGCAGACACACAACAGGCACAAGACATTACTGACTTAACTTATTAGCTTGGTTTTAGGAGCAAATCACGTTAAAAAAAGTTTTAAAAAACAATCTAAAAATGCATCTATTCAACGATGCTGAAACAACATCACTGTGTGAACCCAGATTTCTCTAAAAATAATTACAATCATCTATATTTATGCTACACTAATACCAATAAAAAGGTATAACTGGCATATATTTTTCATGATTCAGTTCAATCCCTTTCATGAAACAAGTGACAAAGTATATATTTTACAGGCTCTCGTCCATAATACATTGAGGTGTATACCAGCAACTTAAATGTAATCAGACTGGAGTCCTACAGAAACATTATACTTCGCATATTTTATGGTTTCTTTTCCTAAGAAAATGTAAACGTTGGAGATTTACAATTAATTTCACATAAAAACATGCATATTTTAAAATCTTTGAATAATTGAGTTATAATATCCATTAATAGGCTAATCAGTGGAGCAAAAATTACTGTGCATAACAAACGTTGTAAAATGGAATACCTGAATAGATTTAAAAACTTGGAACACATATACACAGAGCAAAATTACCTTGCTTATCTCTGAGAAATATTTAGTTGCAACAGTACTGATATCCGAGAACAGGGCTTTCACTTCTGAACTGCTCTATAAACCAATAACAGAGAAGTTGGTAAATCACAGATTATAGAATTACATTACAGTTCACTGTAATTCGGTTTTTCAACACTTTTTTTCGCAAAATCTAGCCAGTAAGACTTGACAGGTCACTGTCACTACTTACTTTGTCTGAGAGAGGTGTAATCTGACACTCTGCCTTACATATCAGACACTCTCCTTGCTTGCCTAAAAATGAGTGGGGGAAAAAGAAAAGAAAATTTACAAAAATTAAATAATGCAAATAAAAATCTGATTTCTGCTATTGATTGCCATTAAATCTCCACTAGGGGCCCTCGTTTACTTATTTAGAAGTCAACCATAAAAGCACCTCTGAGTTTTTCAAATGACTTACTTTAATTAAAATTAATTCAGGTTTGCATTTCCACCACGTGCTTAACAGCTCTTAAATTTGCCGTTTTAATGAGAGCTAAATACATAAAAGAGCTTTAGGTGACCTTTCTGAAAGCAAGTGCAGCAGATGATATGACCACAGGTGCTGACTGCTAGGCTCCTGTCTGCCGCAGGCGGATGAAAGCAAGAGTTGCAGCAGATCCAATTGGGCATCTTTCAGTATCTAACCAGAGATAACCAATTGATTCGTTGTGAGAAATTAAATTCAACAATAACTGGTTAATCTAAGGGTCCTGGTCTGTCAAATATGATACATTAACGCCATTTACCGGTGCAAAAAAGGCCAACTGTTTAATACACACAAATGAACAAATTCCATGTTATCAAGGCAAACATTTTACAAGCTATACAGCTTTAACATTAGAAAAGAATCCGAGCAACTTTTGGGCATAGATTATTAATGCCTGCTGGAGTGTCATGTAGCATAAATTCATTTTAAAATTCATATTCATATTGAAATTAACACTTTGCAATTAAATGTTCGTTCTTTATGTACTGCTGTTAACTACCTGGCTAACAAACTAACTGGATGATGGTTAACTTTCTACTACTTTGACGTACACCGTATTGTACTGTTAAATATTAACATGTAACTAAACGTAGTACATTTTAAGCAAATGGCAAGATATTAGCCACGAAACATCAATCCTTATACAAATTTTAAAAAGGTACTTTTCGCGGGTATACTTTACTCTCAGGAATGAGAGCAGCAGAATTTCGGCGGGTAAGCACGTATCGCTAGTTTTACCTGTGGGAGATGAAATTAGGTAGCTTGTCTAATTTCCGTTAATCGCGGTTATCCACGTGATCAAACACAGGCCACGTTAAGAGGTGTAGAAGACCTAAGGTTCTCGGTTAAGAAACATAACGACGAATAGCAAGTACGTAATCTCAAAATTAAGCACCTAAAACAATTATTTTACAATCATTATTATAATTTTTTAGATTGTGTTATGACAGCAATCATTTCAAGGTTTAGCTAGGCAGTTGAAACCGTTAGATCAGCAATGTTAGGTTAAATTATCTTAATAGAGCTAACGATATTACAGCAGATATATATACCGCTACCCACTTCCAAACACTTGACTAGATTTTTTATTGAAAAAAACCAATAACGATTTGAACAGTTCGTTAAAAATTGCCAAGTACTGAATTTTCCCTTAACGGAGTCCCTCACTCCTCAGCTTTGAGTGCCCCCTACAGGTAAGTGTTTATTATAAAAGCAAAGCGGCATATGGGAAAAGTTTGCCTCGGCGCGATAAACCTGCCAATTACATACCAAAAGAAACACGCCTTTTAAGTTTAAAAACTGCCTGTTTCTACTCCTTCACAATCAGACTAGAGATGGGAACTACGGTTCCTTAATGTGATTCGGTTCTTTTAAATCAGCGCAGTAAGAAGATTTGGTTCTTTTGACTCCCGGATTCGTTCAGTGGTATTTCCGTCTCGGGATGGCCAAATTACGTAACGTAGCCTATAGATCCGTCGAAATTAGCTACGTATATTCGCAGTGCCTGTGAGTTATGTAGTGCGTTCAAGCAAGACATTTCATACGCATTGTCTAAACTAATTCTGGAGCTTTTGTAGTATTAACATACTATAATCCGAACGCTTTGTAATTTTGATCCTCAGTACTGTCCAAAGTAGCATAATGCTACAGCTGCGTCGTTCACGTCTGCTTCTAGACGTGATCACTTCTTCAAATTAAATTATTCGTTAGTTCTTCTACTAGTACCTCTGGTCTCGCCCTTCTCTCGCTTACAAAGGAATTGAGTGAGATTGTTTTTTAGCAGTTTAAACAGGTCGGACTACGGGACATTAACATTGCCTGACTGGTTGATGAAATACCATACATTCTTTATATTATTTGTTTTACGGAAATATTGACAACATTGTGTAATGTTAACTAACAAAAACATGTTTACATTTTTAAATTACTCAACGCCTACCTGGGGGATGCAGAGTATGATGGTTGTAATATTTGCATAACTTTAATAGGAAGGACGATACAGCCAACACCTGTAAGAAGGAGACGTTCTACATTAAGGCTATGGTAAAATGCGAATATAAATTATAGGTTGTTTGCTTTGTGGTGGTTACATTTCTGTAGAATAAATAAAGAATGTGTAGTATTTATTCAACCAGTAGAATCAGGCAGCGTTGACGTTCCGTTGTCCAGCCTGTTTAAACTGATAAAATCAATTTTTGTGAATAAAATATTACTATGTGAACATATTTATTTAAAAATAGCTTTTCAACAACTCGCCCGGCCAAACCGCAAGTGATTCGCGTCTGACTGAACTGGTTGAAAAATTCGTCCAGATTCACTAACTGAATGAATCTTCCGAAAAAGAATTTTTCGGTTATTCTTTCCCATTATAAACCAGCCTGCCAAGCCTGTATCCAATATAAACACCCAATATAAACCAGCCTGGCAGGCCTGTGTCCAATATAAACACCCAATATAAACCAGATTGCCAGGTTTTTGGCCATTATAAACCAGCCTGACAGGGATGTCCCCATTATAAACGCCCAATATAAACCAGCCTGCCAGGTTTTTGCCTATTATAAACCAGCCTGCTAGGCCTGTGCACATTACATACATCCAATATAAACATGCCTTCCAGGCCTCTGTGTTTTAACTACAG
>JAOVYW010001216.1:0-16549 GCA_025775045.1 Hiodon tergisus | reverse complement strand
CCCCCCCCCCCCCCCCCCAAAAAAAAAACAGGTCACAAGGAGCGCCTCCGTTTTGTCGCATGACATAAATAAATACATAGATAAATAAATGAACCAGCATTTAAATAAATAAACAACTGAATAATTATGTAATCTCACGTCCAGATTACTCGAAGTCAGAATCTTAGAAATTTTGCTGGGTCTTATTAAAACATAATGATAATGATGATGATGACGAAGACAACAATGAGGTTAATTTGTTGTCTGTACTGTTGAAAAAAGGGGTGCCAAGTATTTCATATAACTGCACGTATTAGAGGTAGGTAGTACAAACTAAACGGCCTCATTTGTACAATATTAACATGATGGGTAGTGTTCCCTCTTGTGGTGTTTCTGTAAAATTGCAGCTATGTATATTTTTTTTAAATAAAACTAAAATCCTTAATATTTCAGGCAGACATGTCAGCTTCAAATACTAAAGCTTGGTGTCTTTTATATTTATTGACATTTTTTAGCCAGAGGTCTGATATATGATTTGCATAAAACAATGTTTTAGACGAGTTTTCAAACAGAAAAGACAATTTTTTTCAGGATTTACTGAAAAGTAATGAACCCAGGTTTTGTAAAAAAAAAGATCCACATTAAGTTCACAAGGATGATAATGAGAAACATTATAATAAATTAACCTCTAAAGTAGAGTAAAGATATTAAACACGAGATTGCAGTGTCTAATGTGTTTGATATCTGGCATGTAGGGTCAGTTATGCCAAGAAAGAATAATCACTGTTTTTAGAATAATAATTACAATAATACACATGTAGTGGCAGGTAAACTTAACCAATCCCGATAGATCTTATTGTCTATTGTTTATTGTCAAGCACGGTAACACGCCAGAGTAACTGAAGGGTTAAGTTTCCACTGTCACAAGCTAGGAAGGATGTATTGGCTGACCTTTAGATCATTACTTTCAGTATTATGACTGTTTCTCAAAAAAAAAAAATTACTTTTTTTTTTTTTTAATGCATTATTGTATTAGCGCAAGTTATTACCGTGGCAACCATTTTCGAATTACCCCTACATTCCAGATGGTTAATCTCTGTACAAAGCTCAGAAAAAGGTCTGCTGAAAAGGCAAGAATAAAAACATGTTTAGCGTATATTGAGTGGAGTTGTTTCTGTATTAAATTGTCTCTGTTTGAGTATCTCACTTTCTTTGTTCCAGAACCAAGCGCAAAACGGAAAGAAAAGAGAAAAGGTAATAATCAAGTCAATAAGTCTTATCATAATGCTCTGTTGGCTGTTTAAGCTTTATATGGCGACTGTCACAAAATGTTTGTTCCATTTAGAACAAAAAACACACTGGTCTCTTTGGGTGGTAATAAAAAATGTGCCTTTTGGAGAAATTATTACCTAGTACAGGAGATACAAGCGGCCATTAAATATGTCAGTTTTGAGTATCTGGTCGCCTTGACAGTATAATCGACCCGTCCTGCTGAAACAAGGGTACATTTCACGTTTATTCAGTGGGGAAACATTTGTGGACGTGCTCATTAAAAACAAACAGGAAATAATTCGCCATAATGGATCATTTTGATAACCCAGTGACAGTCTTAAAGTAAAACACAGGTCACATTTTATTTTTGGGATGGGGGGGCACAGGCAGGAAAGGGTCTCCCGGTGCACCTGGCCCCCAAGGGCCCCCGGGGCCCCCAGGACCCCCGGGGCCCCCAGGTATTCCTGGAATTCCTGGCATTCCTGGCAGAAATTTGATGGCACCTGCAGGACCCCCTGGGCCCCCTGGCCCCCAAGGACCCCCAGGGCCGCAGGGACCACCTGGTCCTCAAGGGACAACTGGTAATGTGATCAAATCTTAATAAAATGTTAAACAAAACACGACGTACAGGACAAAAATACATTCATTCAAAAAATATTTTTCGGAATGTTAAAATACCTTTTATTTGTCTTTTTTCAGGGGCCAAAACCAGAGAGGCCCAGGTATGTTATGCTTCATTTCCAGTGGGATTCACAGTTACATGTCTTCGTCAGCGAAGAAGAGAGTTTAAGTGAACAGAATCACATAGGGTTTCATATCGTCAAAATAGTTTGTCCTCATGTCCTACTGCGGTGTCTTCCAGCCTGCTGTGGTCCATCTACAGGGCCAAGAAACTACCATACAAGTGAAGGAAGGTAAGCTCTGAATTTTTGATCAAATTGTTGTTGTTTTTTTGTAAATCAAAAGGCAAATGTTGAATATCATATCAGTCATACTGGATACTAATGCAGGTTGAGTTCCTGTGCCCAATGGTACAACAAAAGGCCCTTACACTCAAAAATACAATCCCTTCTGGTCAAAATCCAAAGCACAAAATTACCTTTCGCCCTGTACAATTATCCTGAGGAAGGGTGTATATACGAGCGTGTCTCACGTTATTTTACCGCAAGCCTTGTTTTATGGCATTTAAGGGCATGTATGTGTTGGTTTCACCTTCGGATCTTAACTATGGTATCAGTCTAAATAAATGGTCAAGATCTGATTTGGTAACTCGGCTTCCTGCCTTAGTTGAATTAAAGGGACATGGTGGGTCTCCCCCTCGGTGAGTCTCTCTTTATTCAGTACATGGAAGCTTTTAGGATCACAGTACAGAATACTCAACACGATTAAAACATATCTATATTGAATTTACGCCAATAGCCCTTATTTGTTCTCCAAACTTCCACCATTACCTCATACTCTGGAAGTAAAACCTCCACTTCCTGTACGGATTTCAGCACGAGACCTCTCTGCAGTATGACGAGATTAATGTCGTAGAACTGAGTAGACAGGTTTAAGTGTTAAAAGTTCTTCAAAGCATGTGCTTTAGTATTACATGACATTCCGGTTGCTAGATTCCACAAGGGCCCAACTTGATCCATCAGACACATGCAGCATTGCTAATAAATAATAACTCTTATTAATACGGATTGGTAGAGCCATAGTTAATGTATAACGGTACAGTCCGAAAGCGGCCCATGGAATTAGATAAGATTAGATCCATTTTTGAGCGGAACCTTTCCAGTGAACAGTAGAAAATACACACGGACTAGAAATCAGTCACAGTGAGGAAAAAATAAAATTCATAAAGGTGTCTGAATACGGATTAATGTTCTCAGGTACTGTAATCATGGGACACATATATTATATTAGTGAGTGTATTGCGCATGGTATAAATTCCTACTGGCTACCTGGTGTGAGATCATAAAATAAGTCTTGTACCATTGTTATATCGTTTTTGTAAAATCATTCCAAAACATTGTTCAGGGTTTTTCCATAAATAAACCGTACACATTTTCTAATTGTGTTTCATGGGTTAGGGTTAACACTTTTAGTCTGAGATTTTTTTTCTGAACAGATTTATAAAGAGAAAATCTAAAACTAATTTTGAAAAAACATAAATAAATAAAATAATTCTCCTCCTCACAAGCCTTTAAAAAAAAAAAAAAAAAAATTTCGTTAGAATCTGGAACTTCCTAGGTATTTATAGCGACTGCAGATACCACCGGGCTGGGTGGAAGTAGGAAGACCCAGAAACTTGCCCCAAACAACACACCGAGTTGCCATCAAGTTATTGATCTAAGAACTTGTATCGCGATGCCACCAGTAGGATCAAATAAAAATGAGCTTTGACAAAAACATGATTTAACATGTGAACAAACTACTCAAGGCGGTTTTTCCGGGAGTTTCACTCAGCATGCTAAATTGCAATGATAATCAGAATTTGTATTCATCTGTTTCTGATGAGGTGATCATTGTGAATACCGGCTAATATAAACACCGTGTCAGAGCATTTTCTCCTAGCCTGAAATACAGCTGTATTAAAGGAAAGTAAAACAGCATTCTGTCAACCTCAATCAAAATATTCTTGTTATATAAAATTGGTTATTTCCTCCCAAGGTACTGAAAATTTTATTATCGCACATCATAGGTATTTTCCAACCCTTAAACGAATAGAAAGCTGTCCAAGCCAAAACTTACCTCGACGCGCAGACAAGGAGAGAGTGATGTATTCACACAATGTATTCCTTTTTAATGTCAATGTATTTTTATTTTTATTTTTTTTAAATATGCAAGAATGTGCAACTGTTGTCGCTGTGACTGATGTTGAGTGACGGTCCGTTTTCTCACGCTGAGATCTTTCAGAAGGTGTACTCAGAAACTGGAAAATGATCTCCATACACCACAGGGTGTTCAAGATGCACTCGCGCTCCGGGGAACTGGAGGTGCTGCTCGATGGCTCTTACTTCATCTATAGCCAGGTAGAAGTGAGTACGGTCTTCGGCCTAACTCCTTACCACTGGCCCACCGCCCCACCGCTCCCCTGCAGCGCTGGTCCGGGTCCAAAAAAGCCCGGGCAGGCCAGAGAGAGGGTTGCGCAGTTTCGGGCCGTCCGTCTAAGATGGCCTGAACATGCCTATGACGCAGCAATTTCTCTGTGACTCCAGTGAGAACGGTGGCAGTGTTTTCCAGGGCACTGAACTTGTTTATATGTATTGCTATTGCTTTTTCATTAGTCTGGTTAATGGTGTCCAGAAAATATATTTCCATATTTTTATCATTTTAATACATCAGAGATTTTTTATAAATGATTATTATTAGCAGTAGCAGTAGCATTTCTATAATAGAAATGTACCGGTTGTGAGCCAATATTTTAGCTGTGTTTGTTTTAACGCACGTTTCTGTTCCTGCACGGCTGTAGGTTTACTACCTCAACTTCACCGACATCGCCAGCTACGAGGTGATGGTGGACAAGACGCCATTCCTGCGCTGCACGCGGAGCATCGAGACGGGCCAGCGCAAGTTCAACACCTGCTTCACGGCCGGCGTCTGCCCGCTGCGCGCCCACCAAAGGATATCCATCCGGATGGTGTACGAGGACACCTCCATCAGCATGACCAACCACACCACCTTCCTGGGGAGTATCTGGCTGGGCGAGGTCCCCGTTCCTGGGTACTCCTGAGTGCACCGCAGTTGGGCCCTCTGGGTTTTTTTCCTGTTTGTTTGTTCTTCCAGCCTTTGAGATTGCACAGAGCTGAGCCAAATCTGTCAGCGTCTCCCGGGCCACCGGGCACACAGTTCTTTGATCATGACACTAAAGGACAAACCTCTCTTAATGGACACTGTAAATATCCACTTATTTGAACACCTGCGAATGAAGCTGTATCCAACGACTTCCTTGATCCACTGCTTAAACGGGCGCCCGATCTCCACTGTAACACAGAGTAAAAACGTACTGGTATCCTTTGTTATCTAATCAGAGGAGTTATCTAATCAACATTTCATACTGCATTGACTGCATACCTAATCAGCATTTCATACTGCATTGACTGCAATACCGAAAAAAAGAGTTCTGATATTTGCCAAAACTCATAACGTTTGTGAAAATGTTTATTTCAGATATCTAATCAATTACATTGTGTCTGCTTAATATCCACCATTGATCTATCATAAGTCTGTTGCAACCCAATGCTCAAATTACCTTTATTTATTAAAATAAGGCCAGTAAAAAAAAAAAAAAAAAAAGTAATTTTTTTCTATCCTAAACTAATTTTTTTTAACCATAGTATAAGTAAGTTCTAGGCTAATTGTGTTAAGTATTTTGAAAAAACCTATAGAAATTCAATTGTAAGTATTAAAGCATTCTGTCAGAATGATTTAATGTATTTTGTTTGTACTTGCCATGCATTTCCACATTAAGGAAGTACTCTCTATCACTGGGAAGATCCTAGTAAAGACATTTTTAGTATTGCATCTCCAGAAGACTTTAGATTTTTCTTCCTGACAGAGACTCCTGAGAGGCGTACACTGTCTAGGCTAGGTACGTCTAAAACGGCACCAAGGTAACGGAGCATGCAATGATTCAACATGACATAAAACTTGTTCATCTTTATGTCAAAGTGTATTTAATACGGGACCAGAGCAATGGGCCTAAATTCAGAGCCGTGCCAAATAATCTGGAATAATAATCTGCCGGTAAGCATCGATTTAAAGCGTTTTGCTTAATAATTACACTTCTACCAGAAGCAGGCCTGTAGGGTATTAACCATTCATTTACATGTCTTGTCACTGAATAAAATGTTTATTTTTATTTCTGTGTTTATTTAGTAACTTTTTTTTTTTTTTAATTTTCAAGTTAATGCATTAGTTGTATATCTTTCACATTTATAACTCAATGTACCACTGTATCACTGGTAAAAATGGCTTTCAAATGATCAAACAATATTGGGAAGTATTTGTTTCGACTTCCTAAATTATGTTAATTTTCATTCAAAACTTATTTTTTTATTTTATTCTCAGACTGGAGTTAGAAAACAACAATTTAAAAAAAACCATAAAACAAAATATTTTCTACACAATTTTCCTCATTCATACATGCATTTTTTTTCATGATTTCAAATTATTTCGGGAAATCTTTCACTTAATTTGGATTTTGAGGTAAGTACTGACGGTATAATTGTTTTCTTCCTACTTGTTGGAATATACTGTACATTTGTATTCTGTATTAAAATTGTATATATGTATATAAAAATGTACTTTTGTAAATAATTTATGTCTGGATTAATACAATTAAAAGTTATATAGCCTTTAATCTTTGTTTTTTCTCGCCTTTTTCCTGTTGCACACATCAGTAAAAACTACAATATAGGGATAAAGCAATTCTAATTGTTTGCATTTAAGCACAAACCCTAAGGGGTATGTTAATGCGAACACATTGGCTTTGTATCAAAATGTTCAGAAAATAAAGATCTGATAACCCACGCAGGTAGTACCAAATACTACTGAAGTTAACAGGGGTCTCAATTACTTAATACTCAATCTAATGAATGAATGACCTTAACCCGTACCTACTCAGTGACCGTCCAGCCCCAAGGGTGAGTAAAGTGTAAAACAGCGTAGCGGATAAAGGCCCTTGTGAGGTAAATTCACGCTGATTAAGAGCACAACACTGTGAGAATACTTAGAATGCTACAATTAAAATACAGGCGTCTCGGAATTTCTAAATTATCTAAAGTAAAATTTAAAGAGTTGCAGCCTGCCCATTACTCAGCGAAAATCTTTACCTCGCAGCTGAGTGCTGTATTGTGCTCCTATCTGCTAACACGTGTCCATAGTCGAATTCAAAACAAGGAGGTTCCAACTTCTGAGAATACTGGGTGTTACCACAATGCATTGTCGACAAAACCTACCGACTCAGATTATTTCCGTATTGCAGTTTGTGTGCACCGTGAGTGTAACTGACAGACTGATCTCAATGAGGGTTGCTGGAAAGAGTTTGCGTTTCCTAAGTGCACTTTGAAGCAGCTTTTCGATGTGTCCCAAACAGTGACCCCATCACGTCCTTGCAGGACAGTTGGTCAATTTTATAGATCTTTTCACAACCAGTTTGTTTACCAAATGGTTGCAGGTTCGAGTCCAAGAACAGCCGCTACGTGCTTGAGCAAGGCACTTCAGCTGAATTGCTTCAGTAAGTATCCAGCTGTATAAACCAATAAAGTGCAAAAAGAAAAGTATGTTGTGTGCTTGGCTCTGTATAAGCAACTGAACTGTTTTGCAACAGAAATGTAACTTCCCTATTCTGAGTCTATTTTTAGAAATTCTAAATGCAAAAAAGTGACTTCCTGCAGATACAGCTTATCCCGCATGTCACTCTTGAAATGAAGCTGCAACACCAGCAGGACTTGTCAGAGTATGTTCAGGTCGATTTATCCAAATAAATCTTGGTCCAGATGGCTGACTGTTATTTATTATAATATCTCAGTCTTGCTAACATTGGTTGCTCTGTGTTTGAGTATTTTTCTGATGCAAAAAGTCACAGTTTTAAAATATGATCTGGACCAACTCAAAAAGGATTTTTTCTCTCAATACAAGCAGAGGCCATCACCATTTTTCAACCATGGACAGAGTGTGACTGGATTTCAGGAGGTACGCAAACAGGTTGTCCTATAGAAGTCTGAGAATTTAAATGACGACTCCAAGATCGTTGATTCTGATCATTTCCTTCTCTAATTTAATATTTAGTATGTTCAGGAGAGATGTTGGGCCGCAAAAGGTATTTTATTTACCACATGTTCTTTTTAAAGAAATTCAGGTCAGGCGCTAGTACACCCTCAGATAAAATGAAAACTGAAAGGAGCAGTCATTATCCACTCAAGACTTCCTCATTAAGAATGAAGCGGGAACAGAGTAACTATAGAGGTGAGTATCGGTTTCGTTATTCCATGTTACAGGCAGAAAGAACCCTGTTGCACTCTTTTTGCAAAATGTGTGACGTGAAACCTGGTTTTTCTCTTTGAATCACAGCGTAAAAATTGTAAAATGTTTTAAATCATTTAAGCAGACACTCAGAGGCCGTTGTAGGTGTAACATTGCATTAGCAGGACTTAAACATGCTTTATCCACGATCACTTTATCCAAAACTGAAACAAAAAATAAAATATTTTAAATAAAAAATATTTTTTAAATTATTGTAGTAATTTATCTTCCATTAGCAGACCATCAATCGTTCCTGCAACTTACTGCCGCTGCCAATGAAAACCCAGTTCAGAGAGGTATGTGCATGCTTTAACATGCTTTAACATGCTTTAACATGCTCCACGTTTCAAATCTAACATCAGCTCTCTTCTCACTATTCTGAATGTGTCTTTCACTTGTGCCGTGTTAACGTCCAAACAAAATCAGCTCAGCAAATTCATCATGATAACTTGTACAGAGGAATGTCCAAAGAACACATAAGTTAGAGCTGTGTGCAGATACCATACGGTCTCAGATGAGATTACAAAAATGTTAAACGCTGGAAAATCCATCGTCCTTGGAAGTTCCTTTGCGAGTAGAGGAAGTTATTCCACTGACGGTGTTATAACCAAGTCATATGGGTCAAGATGCTATGCCTCTATGCTTTTAAAGTTAGCAGTCTGAAGTGTTCGTCATAGCGCCACCATCAGGCCAAATGCCGCCACATTCATTTGCCGGGCATGTCACGATCCCCTACAAGTCTGTATTTATCACCACAGTAGAAGGAGAGACAAACATACAAACGGAAGCAGAAATACAACGGTGCTCGCCCACCTGATGAGTGTGGTCGTAAATCTGCTTTCTTCATTTTAACCCAACTCGTGACCACAGGTAATGTAACGTCAATACCCTGGAACGTTGCTGTTCAGCATGGGGAAGCCGTGGCCTCAACCAACAGTACGATTATTGTGCAACAAGACAGCTATTACATGGTGTTTGGGCAGGTAAAATCACTCCCGTAAAAGTTTTTGATTTTTGAAACCAGCCCATAAATAAGCAAAAATATTATACGATATGTAAATATCAATCCAGTGAAAATAAGAAAAAATATATATAAAATTTATAGATATGTCCACAAATGAGCATGCAAATTATGAAATTTTGAATTTCTGTAGTCTCTATACAGAACACCCAAATATGAATTTAGAGGTTTCATATTTATATTTTTATATTTTATATGTATTTTTTAGAGCTAAATTCCCATACAGTATGCACATGGACAGTGCTAACAAAGCTGAACTACTGAGGGCATCTTCAAAACTATTTCCAGGTTCTGTTCCACAACCCTGGAACCATAATGGGTTATTTCATCCAGAGACGGAAATCCAGTGTGTCCGGAAGAGAGCAGAGATTCACAGAACTGCTCCGCTGCCTGCAGGAAATGCCCCCCCAAAACAGTGCAAACACATGCTACACTGCAGGTGAGCTCTCTTGCCTCGGTTCTGCGAGTCCCCAGACCGGCCGTTAGTTTGCAACTTCTCCCTTCGTACAGCACAGAGACGTCATCCTCCACGCTATTGCACGGCCAAGTGCATCCTCACCCCACCCACACCAAATCTACCCAATCAAGGAAAGGATTGTATTTAACTGACAGGATGGTTGTACGGTTAAGCTGTTGGTCATAGATGTCTGATCATGATGTATGACAGCTGAGATTTTGGCGCATAAAGGGAGACCTCTGATACATACAGCTTTTGTGGTCAACATTCAGATTACGCAGAAATTTCACTCCAATTTGTTTAAAGGGATTGTAAAGCTGGAGCGGAAGGATGAGCTGAAGCTGGTGATTCTGGACCGGGCCCATGCCAAGATCACCATGGAAACAGACTCCACATTCTTTGGCATCATACAACTGCGTTGAACCAACAAAATAATTTAAGAAGTCCCATACCACCTGCATCTTAGCATCCAAGCAAAAAACGACTGCCCCAGAGAACTGACTTTTTTCTTTGTCCTTTGGGTTTGGGTTTTCATTATACATTTCAATGTAAAAAAACAACACACGTCTGATCATTATATGATCACGTTTTGAGGCTTTGCACGCATGTGACTACTTAGAGAAATAAACCTTTACAGCTATATTTAATTGGCTTAGTTCCGATGGTTCTAAAATGGCCAAGATATAAAATTCCCAAGTCAAATCCTGTTTATGTCCAACTAGGACTGCAAAAATGTTTAGAAAAATTGTCTAAACACTCAAAGGCAATTTTATCCCCAGCTTGAGCATGTTAGCCCCTAATTCGAGTTGTGACAAGAGGGATTCTGGGAGGTATGGTTTCGTGACCTCTGCCTTTCAAAGACCAGTCAGCGCCTAGTGTAGTCAGTGCCAACTTACACCCACAATTAAGCTTACATGTCCATCACAAGGTACACGGGCAAGATTTGGATTGTTCATGGGATTCATGGTAAATGGTGGTATAAAATGAGTGTGTTTGCGGGCAACTTTGAAATGTAATTCATACCGGACCGAACCCGTGTGTCCCGATTTACTCGTTTCCATCATCAGATAGTCGCGGCATAGGAAGAACAAAAACAAATATTTACTAGAGGCAGTGGGACTGTTTGAGAAAGAGATTCTAAATTTAGTCCAAGCGAGCAGTATTTTGACAGCAAGTCCTAAACAGGAAATTCTCGCGTTTCACAAAGTCGTCAGAATTTATAGCCACCGATAATATGCGGCTCATAGCTCGGGGACTCGTTGCTTTAGATAACACAGACGTGTGCTGGCTTTTCACGTCCTTCCTGTGTCAGTCACATTGGGAATAACTGGGTAAACCCTCCAAAGGAGGATCACTTTGAATGACATGCCAGTTTTACTTTGAGGGTGTGGTCAAAGTGAAGTCGCATTTTTGCAATCGGAATGGACTGATTTATTAATATTTTGTGGTGCCAGTGCAGGACAATTTCTGCAGGCATTTATATATTTGGCTATTTCTCGCAAAGTACACACTATAGCTGATAGAGCTGTGAGCTTATTTTATTAAAATGCTAAAGTATCACTTTACATAGACACATTTTGTCATAGGTCACTGGGGTCAAATTGGTTCGGTCTGAAGAGGAGGAATGGTGGGGTCTGTATTGGACTTCTCAATGCGTAGTCTTTGCCTGAGTAATGGGTGTTTCCACAAATCACCTGACCCTGGAAGAGGAAGTTATAGGTCAACATTTTATTAATATAACATGCCATTTATGTTATGTTATTTCTGTGCAAGAGGGATTTTTTACTCATAAACTTCAGTTATATCATTCTCTAGTTTCAAAGTACTTATTCAGAGTATTTTCCAGTTTTACGGGATATTACTCAAGTTTTTTAATTTTTAGCAGGGCTCTTCAGATTTGAACCTGTAGTCCGCTGGTGAGATGGAAACTTCATTCATTGGCTCACAGTGAATGGTGAAAGACTAAAGGAAAGTTTATCTGTAAATAAATAATTATAATTAAATCATGGAATCATTTTACTTACCCACAAGAGTTATCCGCGTGTCACCGGATTTAATGTATTTTTGGCCTAACTAAATTTAGGTTGACATTCACACAAGAACAGTGCCATTGCAGAGGAAGTTGTCATGGTATCGTTTTCTTACATACACACGCAAAACACCGACATAATGAAGAGGACTGACACTATCAGAGTCTCTCAACGCGTAGCCATTGGGCTGCAGGAAGGCCTCTCGTGTCTGCTGGTACAAGCTGTCAACACGCTCCCCGTTGGAGATAACGTCTGTGGTTCCTCCCCCCAACTGGGGAAACCCACTAAAAGCAGCAGCAGGTCACAGACTGTCTAATGTTTTTGGTAATTTCCATCATTTGCACATGACGGGGGCATCCTGGAGGTGTTAGATAAGCGTGAACTACGCAGCCGGTTATATTTGTGGGTACAATTGATATGGTTTTGCGTGTGTCTGTGGTGCGCCAGTGTTTACATGTAGGTCGATGCTTCATCGAGGGGCTATTTCTGTCTCGGTTTATTCCACTATCTGGGATTACTTTATTGCCGTCTGCCCTGTCACTAACCTGTTCATTGTTTGTTCTTCCTTTCTATTTTGGAAAGGGGGACAAACAGCAGATGAATGAACACATCCGAGATAGAGGAGAAATTACTTCCCGTCTTCAAAATCCTCTTCAATTTAGGGATAGTCAGAATATCTTTTGATTGTAATGTCTGATCAGTTGGCTGTTTCTTTTCAAAATGTATTTACTGTAGAGGTTCTGTCAAATAGATCCCTTTATTTTTGTTATTAATGCTGAATATAAATACCAAATTGTTTTCTTTTTTAAATTAATTCAGTGCCATGAAAGAAAGTATTTACAGATATTTCAAATAGATAAAATATACACATTTCAATTACAGAGAAAAACCACAATATTAATCAATATTAAGATTTTAGCAAACGGGTAATAAAAGGAAACCATACACAACCGGTCTGAATAATCACAAGATTATTCACAAGACTGAATAATCACAAGCCCATGTCCTCAACTTTTACTAGATTAGATTATAGGTCATTTCCTCATTGCTGTTCCCACGTTTGGGTTTTTTTTTTCCCCTGCTAACAATGACAGCGGTATAAATGGACAGGCATGTCAACGAGCTCCTGTCCACAGTCATGTAGCCTCGCCAAAAGGAAGAAGCAGAGAGAGAGAGAGAGAGATAGATAGATAGAGAGAGACAGAGACAGAGTGTGTGTGTGAGAGAGAGAGAGAGTGTGTGAGAGAGAGAGAGTGTGTGAGAGAGAGAGATAGATAGAGAGAGACAGAGACAGAGTGTGTGTGTGAGTGAGTGAGAGAGAGAGTGTGTGAGTGAGTGAGAGTGAGAGAGTGTGTGAGTGAGTGAGAGAGTGAGAGAGTGTGTGTGTGAGTGAGAGAGAGAGTGTGTGTGAGTGAGAGTGAGAGAGTGTGTGTGTGAGTGAGAGAGAGAGAGAGAGAGAGAGAGAGTGTGTGAGTGAGAGAGAGAGAGAGAGAGAGTGTGAGAGAGAGAGTGTGTGAGTGAGAGTGAGAGAGAGAGAGAGAGAGTGTGTGAGTGAGAGAGAGAGAGAGAGAGAGAGAGTGTGTGTGAGTGAGAGTGAGAGTGAGAGAGAGAGAGAGAGAGTGTGTGAGTGAGAGAGAGAGAGAGAGAGAGAGAGAGAGAGAGAGTGAGAGAGAGAGAGAATGGTTGGGCCCACGCTTTTCAGCTTCCTTCTCGTTCTGGGTTCACGGTGCCGCTCGGCTCTTCAGGCACACCACGGCTGCCAGAAGGTAGGACTACTCTTTATCTACAAGATGTTTGCAAAAGTAATAAAAACATATATTTTAATTACATGTCCATTTTAATTCTATGTATTTGTTATAACATTTTTAAAGTGAGTTAAGGCTGAAATTATAGTCATACTATGTTAATGTTAATGTATTTATGTATTAAAACAATTATGATAATTTTATTAAGAACTTGTCTTATCATGGGGGAAAAAGTGTAAAACAGGTATTTCTTGTGAATGATGCCTTTTGTTATTTTAAACTGTCTAAACAAGACTTAATTGTGTCAATTTGTTTTAATTGTTATCACAGTTTAAACTAGATATTCTTTTTAATGAGCATAAATTTAAAGGATAAACCTTTTTCTCTGTATTTTACACAGTCGGGTTTAAAAGAGGGTCGCTTCTCAAACCTGAATCTTTCTTCTGTTCCCACTGAACTGGACCCAAGACTAAGCCGTCTTGATGTTTCCCACAACGCAATCAGTGAAATAAATATGGGAAACATGAGATCTCTCCAGGTCTTGGATATAAGTTACAACCAACTGCGCTTAATACATGAAGGGGCTTTCAGGAATTTGTTCCAACTTAACACACTGAACGTTGCAAAAAATGCCCTGTATAATGAAGTCTTGAAGAATTGCAAGGCTTTTCAGGCCCTCTACAACCTGAAAAGTTTGGATTTGTCATTGAACCGTTTGAATAACAGAGCTGTAGAACTTTATCTGAGCAACATGACTTCTCTAGAGCACTTGAGTCTTGCAGGAAACATCCTAATCAAACTTACTCCTCAACTGTTTGCAGAATCCCCCAACCTTTCGAGCATTGACGTTGAAAATAACTTGATTTTAGAAATAGAGACGGGAACCTTTGAGCCGTTGAAAAGACTAATGAAGCTGAACTTGGCCAGGAATAATTTAGTATCCATTTGTGAGTTTGAACTTCATCAACTAAACTTTTTAAACCTAAGTAGAAACTCCATTGAATTCTTCATTACCCACCAGAATGAAGCCACGTATCAACTTGAAACACTAGATCTCAGTGACAACAATCTTCTTTACTTTCCTGTGGTCCCTAAAAGAAACCATTTAAAAAATCTTTATCTACAGAATAACAGAGTGGGCGTCTTAAAAACTGAATGGTCAGTTTCGGAAGCAAACTCCCTATACAAAGAAATTACAAACTTGGATGATTATGGGAAGGAGAATGAAGATGATATATATTCTAATTTAAAGGAAATGCACATAGTTAATTTAGACCTAAGTAATAATCAGTTCACATCTTTCCCTTTAAAAACACTGAGATACATAGTCTCTCTTCAGTCCTTGAATCTAAGCAGCAACTGTGTGACAAACATCAGCAATGAAGCTGAAAGTGACTCTCGAGGAGGAATTTGGCAAAGAGTGTCTTTTCCCTCCCTACAGTCCTTGGACCTGCAACGCAATCAAATCCAACACTTGTCCTCAGCTTTTTTTGAAGCTCTACCAAACATAGAGAAGCTGAACCTCCAGGAGAACCAGGTGAAACTGTGCTCTGTCCGAGCCTCTCAAACCATGGAGCAGAACTTCACCAGCGATACGCTCTGTGTTTCCTTCAACAACATCAGAACTCTGAAACATCTCAACCTCCAAGAAAATGGCATTGAAAGGCTCTACGCCAACACGTTTCTCCACACTCCGCTGGCGTCACTGAATCTGGCTGGCAACATCGAGATGGTGATGGAGAAGGAGGCTTTAGACGGGATACAAAACACCCTTGAGTCACTAAACGTTGGTGGTAATAAGATGACAAGCTCAGACTTTCCCCTGCGGTGTTTAAAGATGTTGAGAAGTTTGAATGTGTCTGGTAACGCATTGGATGTCCTTCCTGACAGCGTTGGCTGCTCACCTTTAAAAGAGCTTGATCTGAGAAACAACAGTTTTGTGCATTTAGATGAGCGTCTCATTAATAATGCATCCTTTCATCTGGACGCCATATACATCAGTGGCAACTCCTTCAACTGTTGCACTGCCAGGTGGCTGGAGATCTTGAGAGAAGCAAACGTAAAAGTCCCTGACTTTGGTAAAGCAACTTGCTTCATTGGGCTCAACGAAAGCATTTATTTTAACTCTCTGTACAGACTAGCTAAACACTGTCTTTTGCAACCAAGTACAGAGGTGGCTAAAAACATTCTATTAGGAATACTTTTCATTATTTCTATCAGTTCATTAATAGTCTTTGTTTTATTTCTTTTTAACACATTTGTCAAAAAAAAAACTTTTAGAAGCAATAAAGTGGTATCTTTTAAATGTGGTAACGACAACCAGGGTTCAAGTACAACCTGCACATTTGAAATGGAGAAGTAATTTGAGGTGAAGTGAGGTAGAGTAAGAAAAAATTGGTAACATTTGTGCAGTGCTTTTAAAAAAAAATTGAAACAAGTTAATTAATTGACGACAATAGTTTTCTTTTAATATTCTGTTATATTGTAAAACAAAAACAAAACAATTCGAAACAAAACTGTATGGGTTCTAAACCCATTATAAGTTGTTTAAGCAATAGAGGGAACAGCTGCATCACTGTTTCCCAGTTTCTGTTATCAGAGTCAATCACAGGTGTTCCAGTCTTGTTTGATAAGCTATAGGAAAACAAAAGTGTGGATAAAACGGCTCAATCCATCTTGTTTTATTTATACTGAGCGAAGAAGTCGAATGGTGTTACACAAAGTCCCGATTTAGATGCGAGAATCCTCACATCTAAATGCAATGTAACATTTAATGTAAATAACTGTTAAACAGCATGTGACAAATACAGAGAAACGTAGACCGTGTTTGTGATATATTTGGAGAATGAAATAAAACTATGAAATGTCACATTGTTATGAGGCTGTTAATTGGCATTTCCTGCATCGTCATTACACTGTTAATTTTCAGTAAATAAAATTTCAGATTTTGTAAAACCTGACAAAACGTACCTGACAAAACGTACCTGACAAAACGTACCTGACAAAACGTATCGCTTCCTCTCCTGGCTCA
>JAOVYW010001214.1:0-16551 GCA_025775045.1 Hiodon tergisus | reverse complement strand
GTAGTTGAAGTTGTTTCCACCCTCCCTCGTCATATTGTCTGTACAGTAATTTATACCATGATGCGTAACTTTAAGGAAGCTAAAGTTAACCCAGGCGTGTACTGACAACCATCTGCCTTTGAAGATAGAACAAACTGATGAAAAACTTTTTTTTTCCGGTGGTGTCCGGGAGGACGCCAGGTCGCACCAGGGAGATGGTAGACCCTGTGTCCACCAGGGCCCGGCAGGGTTGCCCATCGAGCTTGCAGTTTAAATACAGTCCCCTGGTGTGACCTAAATGGCTAACCAGTGTGCATCGGCCTTGGAGGGGGGCTGGAGCCTGGAGTAGACCACTCCACTGTCGTTTTCCCGCTGGCTGGATGCTTCTGGTCCTGGACATGTGCTTGGGGAGCGAGGTAGGCCGCGTGGAGCTGCAGCACACATCTGCACCCCTGAAACTACTGCCTCAGAGCCGATGGGTAAGAGCGAGGGGAGAGCTGAAAGTGGATAACCGAGTGGTGAAACGCACGAGGTGCAGCTGTGTTTCACCGCGTCATGAGGGGGGTGTGGCATACTTTCTCCATTCTGTTTAAACTCAGCAAATTCCAATGGAAATAGGAGGCAACTTCCTGCGAAATTGTAAAGTTATAACTTCTATGCTGAATTTAAATTGTTGGTGATTAAAATGTATGTTGACTTGCAGGTGGACCATATTGCAATCACTGCAAGAACTCAGGGACAACGTTTTGGAAATAAAAACAGATAAAGAATTATGTAAAAAAAAAAATCATTATAAATTAGAGAAGGAAAAGGTTAATACAATAAATAAACTACAATTACTGGATTAAAGGCGACAAAGACAAGAAATTGGTCAAACAGGAACCCTTTTTCTTTTCACTACTGGCAGATAATTAAGGTTATCTTAATCTCAATACCACAGGACAAACAAGGTCCGAAATCACATGCTGTCTAAAATTAGAGTATGAGAATCTAATTTACATAGCCACGAAGCCTAAATTCCCCTAGCATTTGAAAACATCCTGAACCCATACACCAGATTTTCTGCAAGGCCTGTGATTAAGCCAAAATGGTACAATGTGAATTCTATATCCACGTGGAGGATGAGGAAAAAGCCCTTTAATAGAATAATTTAGTAAGATGGATATTAAAAGAATTAATAAAAAGCCATAATTAATTTTTTTGCATCCTTACTACTTATTTGTAGTAGTATCAGAAGTTATAGTGGCTTTTTGCGATAACAATACTTCAACAGTACAGCAGCCCGGATATCGCAGAGCTTAGTTATGCATCATAAAAAACGTGTAGTATGGCTGACTGAAGTAAAGTTCAATGTGGCATGCTGTGGGTCCAGCATGGCTTGAATACACAAGTGTACAAATAAACACCAGAAATAGCATTTAATACTCTATAATTACAAAGAATAGAATGCAGTCACAATAACCCAGTAATGCAGAAAACTCAGTCCTCATAAAATAAAACTATTCCTTATCTTGAATATATCATAAAGATGACCTATGCAACCAAAGTGGTTTGATGTTGGCCCTTCGTAATTATTTAAGCGAGATATTTATGTTGTAATAGAAACACTGTAATTTTGCTAATTGGACAATTATAGCTCAATAGGAAAATAGCCCTGACCCTTTCTTTGCAGGTAAAAATCTGGACGATTATGATAAAGCACTTCCAGAAAGGGTGGTCTTGATTAGAGCCAGAGAGTGGATGTTCAGTTTATAACATATATATAGACAAACGAATACACCTTTAGTTAATTTTATGGAACAAAAACCATATCTGTTACTGAAAAACCAACGTTTAACTTATTAATTTATTTTTTCGTTTAAAATGCGAAAAATCTGCGAATGATTATTCAAAAAACCGCATTTCCTTTCTATGTCTCAAGTGACAACACAGCAAAATCTGGTATTCTTCCAATCTGTATGGGGATCTTGATAAGGTTATAGATAAAATAATGCTTTAAAGCGTATTTTAATAAATAGGAACCTCACCTGTCTTCGTTGTAACTTCTCGTTGTGTCGGCACCTACTGAACCTGTTTGTTTAACTGAGGGACAAGTCAAAAGGGACAATTCAACTTAGTGTTGGGATGTTCTATTGACTGACACGAGAACCTCCAGTTAATTTCTATATTTGAGATCAGTTATCTTTAAAAATTGTCATCTAGCTAGTGACAAGAGTTAATTTGAGATTTGAGGACGTAATTTTGCGAGTGGAACAGGAACTACAAATCACATTGGCTGCAAACTGAAAATCGCTCATTAATTAGCATAAAACACCCACGCTGTTGTACCATTGGCTAAGAGGTATCCTGCTGTCCCCTGTGGAATTTGCAAATAATATTTTTGATTTAGCTACAATATCGGTCATTGCTGAGACACAAGACAAAGTGTACAATGGGTACCAAAAGCCAAAAGAAACTCTTTTAAAAACACTGTCTGATTATTTGTGAAGAAATAAATCATGATGTGAAAAGTTGGCATATTAAATAGTTCTGTTCTTGTAAAAAGTGACTGTAGTAAAAGTCGCGCTTCCGTATGACTTATAGTATAGAGTATAGTTCTCGGACTTGGGCAAACAGCAGAAATTTCACATTGTTGGAAGCAGTTATCCGAATGCTAGAATGAGAGTGCGGGTCTGTCGTTTTAATAATAACATTTTCTTTTATAGATTACCAATTGTTCAAATTACGGTATCAATAGCATCAAAAAACGAATCGTTTGTGCGGCACGTGAAGATTTTTCAAATGAACTGTCTGCAAATTACTGAGACAACTGTGAACCTATTTTCAGATATATAGGCTATATTACATATTTTTGTCAAGGTTACTGAATTGCTTTGCAGCAAACAAATGCACATCAGAGACGTAGCGATGGAGTCAACATTGTGGAGGACCAAATCTGCCAAATAGCGCATTTTTATTTTATTTATATCAATATATCGAGGGAGACATTTTGAGCATATTTTCATATGGGCGGAATTAATATTATAATCATAAAAATTATAATTAATAAAAAACTATTACTACTTCATTGATATAAATAGTGTATCGTTTGTAACTGTACATTTTTCACCCTTATACCAATAACGAGGCTTTAGGTTTCATATCGGTGATTATGGTTTGGGCAAAAGAACACAAAATACTATTTGGATATCTGGTTACCAATGATAGAATATGTGCATATTATATGAACCACTCAGTGTGTAACAATTCAGCATGCATAAAAATAACATTTGAAGGCTGCGCATTATATGACTAAAAATACACCATTCGAAATAAACATAAGAGCAGATGAGTCAGTTTCCTTTTTGATTCCCCATCTAACAATAGAGGAGCGTGAAGTGGGTTTGAAGCCAGAAAGAAGGATCTGATGATGAAAAGAAATTAAATCCACTGTTCTGATGTCTCTGACTGACCATCACCTCCATCTTTGAACACTTTAATCATTTGATTTATTCAATGCTTCAATCTATCTGGATTCATTATAGAGAAGATGTGGAGATCTACCATTTAAACTTCAGGCCTTGGATTGGTTTATTAAGTTATTTATAAGTCTATTTTAGATCACGGACTAACATGAACACTAGAGATTTGTGTTGTCTACCACAGTTCAAAACACACTTGTTTTGGGACAACATTTTGACTGAGAAACAGGAAGCTAGACAACCAACATACACATGCACCTTGAAATGTGAGAAGGATGCCAGAATTTCCCCTGGCTATTTTTGATTCATCATATGATCTAACACTCAATAAACCCCCTGCCAGGCTGTAGAAACTACATTTCACTTCTATAGCCAGCGGCAGCCAAGAAGTTGACTCCTTTTCATTCTGTGAGGAGTCAATTATGTCCTGCCTGAAGTTGGTTATCAACATGCAAGCAAGACAGAAAGAAAACACAGTCCCCTGCGTAACATAGAATATTAAATTCAGGTATCCCGTTAATCCTGCCAGGTAAAGACAAACAGAAACATCTATACACTGTTGTTTTAGCTCCATATTAAGAACACTGGACACTGACACATGGGATTTGGGAATTTATATGACTGCAAAAGCAAAGCCTGTCTGCATGTTTCCTGAGTTTGTGGGAGAAGAGAAAGTTCTCATGTTTACATTTCATTCCAATTTCTTAAAGGTTGCCAGAGCTAGTAGACTAAGCACACGTGATAAATTCAGTTGTGAGGTTCACATTACAAGGTTACCGGGAGAGTTATTGGTATTTATTATTATTTTCAGGACAGTCCAGTAATCAAGCATAGGACGAACAGCTTATTTTATTTACCAAATAAATTATAATATAAACAACATCCACTTTAAAAAGGGATTTTACTTTATTTTGACAGACACAGACATGTGTAGACATGAATAATCCCTTAATGTGTTTCATAAGACTCAAAACAATAACTATTCATTACACAATTCAGTGGAATTCATTAACTCATATCAACATTTGTGTTAAAGATAAAGCAAAATATCATTACAACAGTTTAGACAAGTTGTGGCTACAGGAATTGTGGTTTTGTGAAATGTTTACAGGATTTTAATGCCTGCTTACAAAGGACAAGTATTACCAAAAAGTGAATGAAAATAAAAATAATGATATAATTCAGGTTTTTAATTATTTAATAGCTCATAATTATGAATAAAGTATGCATGCATAATAACAAGCTTTATTTTTATTTTTCCTGAATTTTTGTAAGCACTGGGTAATCCAAAAGGTCTCCCAGTTACAACACACGAATAGTAACTCATAATTATCTAACGGCTAACGGATTACAATATGGTTACTAAATTTATTAAGCTGTTCTTATCAACTCATTTAACTTTTCTTAAATAAATTATATACATTTTTTTCCTGTTTGCAAAGAATGGTTAAGGCAGAACCTATCATAGCAGTCATTTTAATTCCAAAGTGTGCTTGCTGCAATGGGGTCTTTAGAGTTGGAACGGGGAGACAGTAGAGCCCCGTTTCTGTACTTGCACTTTTCTTTTATTGGGAATGGTTTCCACTCCAGCACAATTTCACAATCCGGAGCTCTGCCTTTCCATTCCCTCCTTCACAATGGCGCTTTCCATGGCTCTCTTCCTGTGCAAATATGTAGAAGGGAGAAAATTGGTGTACAACCACTATGTATAAAATAACCAAAATTCTGAGGAAACAATGAGGCGTTAGTGACAGGTAATGACGTTTAAAATATGAATGACCACAAAGGTTTCAGAAGCTGGCATGTAAAATGAAAGGAAGTCACTTAATCTTGCCAACTATACTTTATTGATCAAGTAATACAGTTTTTGAACCGTCACACAGGGTGCCGGTACCTTTGGATTTTGAGCCTAAGTAACTACTGACCTTCAGCAGTTTCCAAGAGGTCAGGATGAAGAGGAGGGGGGCATTGGTGGCATGTCAAGGGGATTGGGAGTGGTATTGACATCACTACAGCAGCATGCATCCATCAAAAAACAAACATTAAATAGAAACCATAAATAAATATTAAAAACCCATTAGCTACAGCTTCCAAATTATTGTGTAAAAACTATAACAGTATAATTTAAATGTACAGGTCTGAATGCGTTTTTAGTTATTTAATAGCATGTTAAATGAAGGTGGGAAATATAGCTAATGGGATCTTATCAAATGAAAACCTGAGCAAACTACAGCATAACTAAAAATAATAAATAATATTTGCATTTGTTGTGAACCTTTCAGTACAAGAGCAAATAAAAGTAAAATAATATGAAAATGCACAGAAAACGTATAGAGACACAGTAATTTGCTACAATAATGGAGACAAGTTCATGACAGTGAATAAATGAGAGAAAGTCATTAGACGTATGCTTATTCAACGATGTTCTTTGCTGAGAGAGACAAAACCAAAAAAATCTTTAACTGAATTGTCCAACATGACCGACCTGCGTCCCTGGGAACCACTTATGTGGTCTTTCATGCTGATAGCTTGATGGAGAAGCCCCTCAATGCTTTTGAAGTAGAAGCTGCTGTTAGTCATGCTTTTCACTGCACTAGAAATAAGCAAACGACAGAGAAATTAATGAACTGTGTTAACTAAACTGCACCATTTCGACATTCGTGTCCTTAGAGTTTATATAAATGACTGCACGGTTACCTGCATGCGTACTCCACAGTGTAAATTGCTCCCTGACTTTGTTCTTCCCAACTCTGCATGTCTGTCTGAAATATGTGTTGTAGATTATACATTATGGATAAAACACCCAGACAAGAAACTGCAAAAAATATTCAATATCATTGAACTAGATCAAATTAACATTAACAAGCGGTCCTCGTCTACTAAAAAATAGCTACAGAACTAAACAGTTCTCCACACAAGGATAATTTAGAGAGCTGCATAGTAATCAATTTACAAACCCATACCCTCAACCAACTACGTGCGATTTATTGTTTGGTTAAAATAGCTGTGTATTTTAATGCAAGTTATTTATTCTAACTTGATTATAAGGCATAAACTACTACTACTAAATAATAATACCCAAGCACTGGATAGTAGTTACAGGAGTTTAAAAAAAAATAAAAAAAAATAGACTTCAACTCACTTTATGTTGTACAAGCTCTGGCAAAGACCTTCTAACGTGCTCCTGCAATCGGTAAAGCGCTACGGATGGTTCATTTGCCAATACGTACATACTCTCCGTAAATTTATCAGAAACTGTGAAGTAAAGAGAAATTAAAAGAAGATACATTGCTATATATGATCCAATCGTTAAACAATACAATGTTATATTATCATTTAATTAAAAAGGTACCTAGCAAAGCAAATTTGTATTACCTCTCTTAACTTTGAGTTGCATTTCCTGGTCTTCCATTTTAGGTCGGTAATCCGTTAAACGAATATGACACAACGTCGAAATCTTTCAAAGGTTGATACTATAAATTTAGGTTTGAAGCTTGCTTCTGTTTTCCCTGCAACGGTGCTCTTCAATATAATGTCGAGTTGAAACATTTAAAAACGTTATTAGTTCCCCTTTGACAACCGCACACGAAAGGAGAAGCAAAACATACCGAAAACTATCCGTTTATATGCCCTATGAATACGACCATGTAATTGTCTTTTCTTTGACTGATTTATGAAACTTTGTAAAAAAAATATATATATTTTTAAAATTATTATTTCGTTTCGGAAGAGGAGATACCACCCACCAATTACAGACCACCAACCAGCACAAAACCATTGTATAATCATATAACCCTTTAATAATTTCCAGGTGAAGGAATTATTTCACTGTCTTCGAACATTTTGACCAAAATGATCATTATTTCATTATACTATTGCCAAAGGACACATGAATATTTTAACGTTAAACTTGAATTTTCAGTGGTTACCATCGGACTTCTGTAGATGGCAGTGTAGTACTGCTACGTTAAATAATTAACAAACATTTAACACAACCCGAAGATAACTATTTCTAATCAGTATTTCAAATTTAAATGTTTTGTTATGCACTATTAGCCATTTTCCCATCTTATGTTTTTGTTAATTGTATTTCTTCACCACACATTCCTGGCTAAAACAGATTTCCTCATTAAACCGAACCCATTGCCAGACATTCTTGTGTATCACCACAAAATGTAGCAAGATACTTCCTTTGTGCCAATCTATTTCTACCTAAATATTTACAGCACATCTCTGTGTTTTGAACTTCCCACCTTCAGGACTAAAGCCTGAGTGCTAAAGCTCACTAGGGTTTAAAGCAAACAGCAACTTAAGTTTCCTTTGATCTAGGTGAGGAAACACAAAGAAGAGACCAATTCTGTCATCTCACCTCAGTGACAAGGGGAGGTAAATGAAACAATTTAGTCTGTAATGCCAACACCAACTGCTTGTATGTTTAACCAGCATACACATGAACACTTTCCCAGTACAGTATACTCACCACAAATATGACGTATACAATTCTATAAGTGTCAAAAAACTATTTGTAGAAGAATCATAGCTGTTATACATAAAGGCCAAACAAGCAGGGTGTATATACACATATACTATATCGGCGATTACTTTTAACCTTTAAATATTTCACCATGACAATTTTATTCTGCATTGCAAATTTAATATCAATACGTTTATGTTTATAATAAAATGTTTATTTCAATAATCTCTGTAGAAAAACCCAGGGAAGTGAAGGCCTTAGCTGGGATCTATGTCGTATTTCAGGTTAATCAGCATTCTATCCGCGGAACAGTGAAAGCGTCAGTCCCACTGCTCATTTTATCAGCAGTTGATGGGCTTTCACACATGCATTGTCTCATCTTTAGTGGCACCTCAGCAGAGGCCGCACACCCACTAGTCACCCGCCTTTTTCAAAAACATCTCCAAGTCCATCTATCCAGTTTTTTGACAAGTCTTACTGTATATATCCATCTTCAACTTAATGTGGATGAAAATGTGTTGTGGTTAACACTTTCTGCACCCAGGCTTTCAGAGCAAGTCCTTGCCCTGGTGTAGGTGTCCGTGAAGACAATCAATAAACCAGAATCGCTAGACTTGATTGGCCTGCCTTTGGATCAGCACTATCGAGTCGGACAGCTCCATCTCTGCTTTGCATACGCGTGACATTGAAACGGTTAAGTAAGTTCATGTTGGTGGGGGGGCTGAATGGGATTTTGTTCCAGTTGTTTTTGTGGAAAGGTCAGCATATACAGTGACCAGACAGGGACGGGGACAGACCCGACTTAGACGTTGGCAGCTCAAGGTAATGTTGGGGGGAGTCAATACTTTCAGAGGAAAAAAATAAAAAAGATTTAATCTTTTCCCAGGGTTTAATAGCGGCCAGTACCTGTGCAAATGGTCCAGATGAAATGGCTCATTAATTGCTCTGTTAGGTGGTAGAGATTACTCCCTCTGCAGAAAAGAAACGTGGGTCTGAGCTTCCATTCTCTAAAAGACATGCCAGCTCACTAGCTGACAGTTTAATGAACTCGCCTTGTTTGCGGTTCTCCTTGATAATAGTGCTTCTTGTGGTCTGAATATTTATGGGCCCGCCAAAAGGTATCACGGGTTGGAATAATGTTCAGTCGTGTCTCTTATAAAACAGAGACCTGCAGAGTGTCACAAATTATGACGTATCTTGAATTTGACAGGATTTTATTCCCTGATAATTCAAAGCTGATTGTGACAGACAGACAAAAACGTCCTTATGATTTTTCGTCCTCGTGAAATATACTACGAGACAATGTAACTGATGCGATCAAATCTGTGTTTTGCTCTTCATACCATTCATCTGAGGATGCAGGCATTCTTTCGCCTTGTGTTGATGAATGATTCTGGATGAACCAAAATGTGGTTTCCCAAAGGACTTCAGCATAGCAGCAGCTTGTACTGTGCAGTGCAGGACACCGAGGTTTTTCAGGCTGGGATTGTCTCCTGCATTTCACTGAGTATCTCACACCTTCTGAAGAGGATGTAACAATGATTTGTGCCATTAAGAACCTGTCCGCAATCTAGGCAAAGGTGCTAGAAGCTTCAGATGGAGAAACAAGTTGGACAAACAAAGTATTTCCCAGTCTCCTTCAGTTGCCCTGGGAAAACCTTTTTTTGGTGGATATTTCCATTGATTTAGCATACTCTTTGTGCACATGCCCCCAGGCAGAAATCCAACTATGAGTCAGACTCAGACCTCTAAGGACAACCCCTAACCCAGGGAGAGATTGACAGACCCGAGAGCAGTTCCCTTAATGAGAATACACTCAGGTGCCAGCCATTAGGACTTTAAACGAGAGATAGCAGAGGGAAGAACTAGAGGCTGAAAAGCTTGTTAGTTTTTGAAAAAAAAGTATTTATAGGTTGAGAAATCTATTTATTTGCACCTAACCCTGAGCAGTGTAGTTGTTTTCGGTTTTAAATCGATTGCTCTTTCGTTCTTTTGCCATCAACTGGTGATCCAGCCTCCTGTGTATGATTTGTTTCGGACCGGGTACTCACAGTGTGTGCACTCCCGGTGTGCCGCAGTTTCAAACCAAGGCCAAACACTGCAGCATCGGGTCAAGTTAAACATCCATAGCAAATGATGAACCTGCAGGCATGATGGAACCTTTCCACCCCAAGTGCTTGAATCATTTAAGCTCTAGATATTTTTAATGTATGCCTTTTTTAAACGACGCTGAAAGATCCCCGTACCTCCATTCATGTATGGAGGGACTCAGGGACTGTGATGGAGCAAATGATGATCAGTTGGTCTCGCAAACTCCTGGGGCCAGAACACATTTGGTAGAAAGTGAAAATGTAGACACATCTGCTGAAGCAATTAGTGGAAGTCCTCTTTCGACTTCTACTGTCCTAAGCGTGACACCTGCGTGTTCTAGCACCGGCACCTTTTTTCCTCCAGCTTTAGTGAGGATTTAAATTCAAAGGTCACAAGTTTCGGCGCGTGTCATTGCCTCAGTTCCGTGCCACAAGTTCGGGGACTGGAGGTGAGGATTAATGGGGAATGAGAGTGCGGTGGAATACTGCGAGATGTACGCGACAAGCTCACGAGTGCTGTCTGTTACCTCAGTCGGGCTTGCAGGGGGTGACAGAAGTGTACACTGGTGAGAAGTGCACACTTACCTCTTACCTCAAACGGTGATCGTGGGGCGGCCTGCAGACTGTGGCACGAAGAGGCAAAACATTAGCACAAAGCTTAATTCTCATCAGCTGTAGTTTTGTTTGAGGGAATGTGTGATCAATGCCCATGAAGTTACAATGAGGCACCTCTTCATTGTTCACTTTGGCAGGTAGCTAAAGCTGAAAATTCAACCTGATAGGTAAAGGTGCTTTAATGGAAAGGAAAAATAGAATATTTTATTCAAGTGTCGTTATGACTATCAATCAAAACTGGAATGCAGTATTCACTGTGCTGCCAGCATGGAGCAGAGACAGAGTAGATAAAGAAAGAAATCAAAGCAAACTTTCAAGGAAAGTTTCCCTGGAGTGAAACACAATGTGCTATAAGACAACCTACATCAGCCAAGTACGCAGGGTAGATCAATGATAAATAATGAAGATCTCGAGGTGTCTCAGTTCTGGATTTTTTACCCTTTTACATGCTTCCTAATGTCCACAGATGACTCAACAATGCACCAGGGAACCCGTAATTTCATCGAATGCTGCCGTGCCTGAACCTTCATTTGTAGACTCTTTTAAAAAAATAAGCATTTGCTCCAATATTTACAGACTTACATTCCCGATACCAGCCATCTGTTGAAAGTATTGAACGAAATGAAAAATGGTGGGATTTCTATAACCACGTTTAATAAGGGAGGCACTGTATAAACACCAGTATTGATCACGATGAAGATTTAAGAGCTTGAAGACATTTTTGGAGGACAGACCTGCTGACTTTATTTTTTATCTTTTACTGATTTTCTTTTTGGTTGTTATTAGAGAAGATAAAATGATCTGCTATGAGTGCAAGTTTTAGTAGGAATTATGACCCTTTTATTTCTAAACAGATCATACTATATTATCTTTTAATTGTTCTGGAAATAATACGCATTATTTTAGATTTGGCTTCCATCACAATGAAAATTATGACAGAATGCAATATGTGTATTTCAGTACATAGAAAAAACAGGGACAGAAATAATTGCTTTCATCCCAACTGACTTAAAACATATATACACGGTATATTGCCTTATTTCAATACCTGAGGCATATCACTGACAAAGAAAGGGACTGTTCTGTATTCATTTAGCATGCGATACAGGCTTCTTCAAAGAATGTGTGCTGGACCAAATCAAGTTAAGGTTTTGTAACAACAAAAATGTGACATTTGGGTAAATTAAGGGCAAGTTCAGTGGCTTGGCCAGCACAAAGGTGTGGCTCCCTCATTTTTAAATAAATTACATCCCAGTATGCATTGGGTCATACATGAAGTTGCTGGAATTGCTGTCTGGTTGTAGCTAGTATTGCTGGAGTAGGAGACCTCAGTGATTGTCTTTGGTGAGGTCAGCATGGAACTTTAAAGGACATCATCAGCAAAAGTGCAAGGAGGGGGTTGAAGCCCTTCCATCAACTAGACGTAAATCAATTGATTTACTCAGGGAACAGTATGCCTCCTACAGAATTCCAGACACTGACAGACTATGCCATGGTGCAAACTGTCCACACGGAACGGCCGAACACCCAATTAAGTGACGTATCCAGGATGTTTTGTCCACTACCGTTATCCACATAAAGAAAATAATATATTTCAGCTATGACGTCTCTTCACTCATCCTCCTAGTTTTAAAAGATTCTAGTTTGGGGTCACAATCTGGAATATTTCTAATCCTAATTCTGTAATATTACAAAAAAAATGCTGACAGGGACTTAAGACATAGCCACTGCAATCAATATAATAAATTACTTTAGGAACATAACTTATTATTGGAAGGGTTGCATTGGTTTCAACCCTCATCATTTTCTTCAACGGTTATGTCCTTGTGACTGCTTTTATGTGAATACGACATATACGCCACGCAGAGAAGTCGTTTCCATGGCCTTCGCAGCCACATGCTTTCAGTCTCACCACAGTAAAAACCATGAATTTTTGAGAGTAGAGGGAATTGAGTCGATCTAAATAATTATGGATGGGGTCACGCTTAAGCAAAAGACTTCTCGGATTCTCGAATTTCACTGCTGTGGCATAAACTTACCATTGAGTTAAGTCTGATTTGAGCTATTCGTGATTTCTTTTTCTCTTGAGAAAATCTGGCACAAGAGTGAATTTCATTTTGTAGCTGCTTAAATCACCGCGTGCCTAAATTTGTGTGTACTTTGTTTGCCTTCTTTTCTCACCAAATTGACTCAATCAAAAGTGTGGAGCCAGTAATCCTTAATTGTCTAATTATGTGCATATTCATTTGCTTTAACACTCCACTTGTCATTGTTATCTTTATTATTTTCCACTTGTTAATATCTGTTTAATGTATTATCTCATCAGTGACTTGTTTAAGTGAAATAGGACACTTCTTTCTAGTAGCCTACTTTCTGTCACATGGACAGAAGGGCCCAATTTCCTGTATTATATTTTAAATATTTTAATCCAATAAGAATGTTCCAGTCAGCTACAAGCACATGTTTAATTATTCAACACACATCTAAAGTGCCTTGTCTATTTTTAAAGGCCTAGTACAGTGTGTAAATATAAGACCGGGGCAGTCGATTTTTAAGTTTTGTGTTAAATTTCACCTCCACTTTTTTCTATCTTTAGCAGAATATATCCTCTGAGGGCTCCTGACAGTTATTTTCTGAAACATATTTGTTTGAACACTCCAGGTATGGGTGTGCTCTGAACAAAAGACTTGTCACCTGTACCACTTCTGACCACCAGTGATGAACCAAACAAGAGACTTTCAGTTATTGTATTTAACCTCGGGTGGCAAAGTTTAGCCACCTCTTTTAATCTGAGTGTAACTGTGAGTGCGATTGTGCTTGCGCGTGTGCGTGTGTGTGTGTGTGTGTGTGTGTGTGTGTGTGTGCGTGCGCGTGTTAGCATTAGCTCTGTTTCCTCTAGCTGTTTGGAGAAGGGAGAAGAGAATTCTTAGCTGTAGTGGGCTTTTGGTTAATGTTTTTATGTGTGGGTGTTCAGCCTGTGAGATTATTGCTTTGACAGATACTGCTATGCTTTCTGAGTGTAGTGTATATTACATTAGCCTGAGTGTGGAAGGGAGCAATAAGAGTTAATTGCTCTGCAAACACCACTTACCTGAAGGGGCACCAGATCTTGGATGGACTCCGGTGCCAGTTAATACAAACAATGGGAAATGGATAAAGAAAATCCCATGCTTTAGTTATGTAATCAGCTATAAAGTAAAGCTGAGAGGTGACCAGAAACCAATTCAAGGCAGTCAATTAAAAAGCCTGGAAGACGGCTACCACCAACGCGTAACAGCAACACTTGCCTTTATCAGGGTGTAGTTCACCAGCATTAAAATAACCCTTGTTCCAAAGAGTATCCATTTCGCTATAATTATTTTCATTCTTATTTGACAGAAGCGCTTGAATATTGCCTTTCTTTTCTATATAATAAAGTAAGTCCTTGAGTACTTTGTCCTTGAAAACCTTGTCCTGTATACTGCTTTGGGAACTCAAGGGGGTGTTCCAAAGGTTCCATGCTGTAAAGAACATGGACCACATTCTTTTCTGTGTACACCTCCTCATTGCGTGCTCTGGACCTGCTAATGTGACACACAGCAGTTTAACATGGTCATATTTGAGAGGAAGGTGCCTCATCACAATAACAGGCGTAAACCTCTGTGAGTAAAAGGGCTGCAGAGTTTACTGGATCCAATACTGTAAGCACAAGACCTGCGCTGAATCAGTCCACTAAATAATGTGGTGAGACTACTTGGCTGCCTACCTCAGGCAGTGCTTTGCTCTAGCACAAAGCATCCCCGGTGGACTTTGGTCTCTGAAGGAGTGAGTTTCTGGGAGTTGGTAGCTGGACAATGGGAATGCATTGGAAAGTTAAAACACGTAAAGGTTTAATCAGAAGTTAAGCATAAAAACAAAAGATTCACCACATGGTCATTAAGCAGCAACACAAAATCGCTGCTGTGAACTGCTGCTAAGCACACTGTTGATATATATATATATAAATATAATTTCATTCAGTCCCATTGCCACAGGTGTATGAAATCAAGCATCTAGTCATGCCTTTACAAACATTTGTGAAAGAATGGGTCATTCTAAGGAGCTCACTGAATTCGAGCGTGGTACTGTAATAGGAAGCCACGGTTGCAACAAGTCAGTTTGTGAAATTTCTTCCTTCCTAGATATTCCATGATCAACTGTAAGTGGTATTATTGCAAAGTGGAAGAGTTTAGGAACCACAGCAACTCAGCCACGAAGTGGCAGACCACGTAAAGTTACAGAGCGGGTCGCCGAGTGCTGAGCTGCATAGTGCGTAAAAGGCGCCAATGCTCTGCTGACTCAATAACTCCAGAGTTCCAAACCTCCTCTGGCATTAACATCATCACAAAAACTGTGCGCCGGGAGCTTCATGGCATGGGCTTCCATGGTCGAGCTGCCGTATGCAAGCCTGACATCACCAAGCACAGTGCCAAGCATCGGATGGAGTGGTGTAAAGCATGGACTGGATTCTGGAGCAGTGGAAATGTGTTCGGTGGAGTGACGAAATATGCTTCTCTATCTGGTAGTCTGATGGACGAGTCTGGGTTTGGCGATTGTCAGGAGAACGTTTCCTGCCTGACTGCATTGTGCCAATTGTAAAGTGTGGTGAAGGAGGGATAATGCTATGGGGTTGTTTTTCTGGCGTTGGCCAACCAACCAACCAGTACAAAATGGTCATTTTAATCTCTTGAAGAAATGACAGAGAATGCTTGTTTGCGTCATGTACAGAACCAAGCTCACAAACCCGTTACTGAAAACTGTTTTAAAATAGTCGTGGTCCATTCCTCTAGCAAGCATGAGCTAAGAAATATTTGGTTTTAAATATACTCTGGGGGAAAGAACTTATAGGTATACAGTGCTAGAGCGCAACTCTACAACAAGCTCGCAGCATTAAGTTGCTACATTTAAAAACGCAATGTAAAATGTAATATTTATTTTAAGTATGAATTATTTCATTTTTGAAGCCAAGGAATTCCTTCCAGTTTAGTTTTCAAGTTTCATATTACTTTAGTTTTAGTTAATGATAATGACCATGGTTGAAATCTCCTGCTTGACAAACTTTAATTTCTACTATTGTTCCTCATGTAAGCTCAAGCAAATACACTATTTAAACACTAAAACCTTCCAGCTCAACTCGTGGGTTGAGTACCAAGCAGCCAACCATTTACATATGATTTTGTTAAAGAAAAAAGCATATTTGTTTGTGGTATGAGTGAGCGCGATCAACACAGATGTTATAAACAGATGTGATGAATAGAATGGAGGGGAGATTGGTTCCTTTCGGAGTGTGGTGTACGGAGAGATGATAGAGCTGAGAAATGGCCACAGCAGAAGGGGGGAGGAGAGGCGGGCTGCTGCGTAGTCTGGTGTACGCTGTGCAACACAGCGGCTTACGGGCCGATGCTGTGGACATTTCTGCTACACATACTTCAGCATGTCCTTGAAAAGTACTGCATGGCTTGTAAATAACTTGAATCGTAATCAAGGCCACATAGCAGTAGGTACAAACAGAATTTGTGAAGTGTGAAATTCTTTAATGTTGATGGATTTATAGGCTGATCTGCTTAATCATTTAAAAATAAAAGCAGTGAGCCAGAATCAGGTAAGACTAAACAAGGGCTGCATAGTTCAAAACTCTCATAAATGACAGGATAGATTGATGTAGAGTGTGTTAAAATAAATACGGTCCATAAGTGGAAAAATAAAAGACAGAATATTTTACATATACTAATTAAAAGCATTTACGGGGAGAGATACACTCTTGATGCTTTTGTATACTCTCGCTGCTGTTTTACTGTTCAGTATGCTTTAGGACCATATTTCGGAATTATGAAACAATGTACTCATAAAAACCAAATGTTTAAGGATTTAAATTTGAAAACAGACTCTGTCCCAGAGAGATAGAGAGCGAGAG
>JAOVYW010001211.1:0-16558 GCA_025775045.1 Hiodon tergisus | reverse complement strand
AGCGTTGATTCCTGTTAAACGGTGTCGGTCTCGTGCTTGAATCCGCGCAGAGTAGTAGCACTCCGAAAAACGCTACAGTATTAAGCAGTACACACAGGGTGTGAGTGACATACAGGATAAAAAAAATATCTGCTCAGCAAGTTCCCTGCTCCAACAAATGTGTAAACGCGCTAAATCGGATGTTCATGCGGGGAAATGTTTTGGCTAAAATTGAAAAAAAAAATTAGATCGTCCACTAGGTGTCGCTACAAGGCGGCTACCGTGGACACTCAACGAGAGATCCCACGCCGAACCGCTGCAACACTTCAAAACAGAAAAGAGAATCAGAAAATCACACCTATCCGTAAACTAAGATAGTATAGGAAGCTTCCAAACTTTGCTGGCTAATTTACCGAAACTGCTCACTGAGTTGAAATAGCCTAGACAATGTTAATAACAAGAAAAATTGAGCAGAGCAGGTGTGGACCGGCTGGCCACGTAAATGATACATTTCAAAAAAGGGGAAAAGTACTCATGCGACAGACATCAAATGAGAATCATATTCTCGGTAATGGGTGGCTTCGGGCTCAACGGGCGTGTGAAATACAACACCAAGCTTTCTCTCCACACCGGAAAACACCAACAAAAGTGTTTGAGCAGGTCCGTGAAACGTAGGCTTACGCCTACATTCAGAATATGTCTTCAGAGCCAATAAAACTAAATGTGGAGGGTGGGGGCTGGTCAAGTATGTATTGTTGAGGACGAATTCACATCCCCTGGTCCTTGCATGCTCTTTTGATGAAGCGATAGGAGAAGAAAATTATGGAGCTAGAGCACAGATAAATATTTTCTGAATAAAAGCCAACCGATGACCCAAGTAAATCCGTGTTTTACAGTAAAGCAGATCATCGGTCCCCCTTTCACCTTTTCCCCTCCGCCGTTCTAAGAATTTTCTCTAATAAGAAAGAAAGTTTATAAGAAAGTTAAGACTTTATTAAGTTAAGTTATTCATTTAATGTATTCAGTGGCTTGAGACATAAGTCTCCGCCTAGTACTTAGGAAATCCATATAAAAACCACACAAAAAACAATCAATCAAACGACCCCCCCAACCAAAGAGGAACTCTTGCGCAAGTGTGACGCATGCATTTAATAATTAATTATAATAGAATTGGTGATTAGTGAGAAAACGTCAAACATATTAGTCTTAGGGAATATCGTCAGTTGAATGCAGCCCATTGGTGTAGGTTGGGGGGGCTCGATATTTTAGCTCAATAATATGTATTGCTGTAGGCTGTGAACTGATGGCGCAAAGGCACAAAGGAAATTACTTATTGCAGTAGCTTTGAATAGATCTCAATCTCCGCTTAGAATCAATAGTTGCGAGTTAACCGTCTTCATCATCGTAACCGTTCCAAAAATAAGCAGTATGCAGAAATTATGACAGGAATTCGGAAATACGTGGTTAAGAAAAAACTTACAGAAATAAGCATTGAGGGAAACGTTTTAAACTTAACATAAAATACTTGCTGATGGCTTTATTTGATATTTAGATGTGTTACGTCTAGAGACGGGTCGTAATGCATATAAGCTTTCATTAAAATGAAACCCTTAGATCTTCACGATCAATGTGTCATTAAAGGTTACACAAAAAAATGTTAGTTTCTGGACACACATGCCGTCCTTTAAAAGATATTCCCCACCCGCCTTTGTCACACTCCTTAAATTGATCAGTTCGCATTGGACAACTGATTCCCCTACTTGAATTTGACGAATGTGATTTCGATCGCGAGGTCCCTATATAAGCAAGAACGACTGGAAGTAGTAATGCGCAGTTACTTAGACACAGTTTAGACACAGACACTTGGCAACAGTTTGAGGTGCACAGACTCGTATATATTAACGACCACTCCCACTGCACTTTGACCAGCAATGTTAGCCACGGGGAAGCCTATCAGACTTGCTTCAGTTTTTGTAGCCGTCACCCTGTTCATTTTGTGTAGTCCTACCGAAGCCTGGTATAAGCAAGCAGCCGGTCCGAGTTATTACTCTGTAGGCAGAGCTTCGGGTTTGCTTTCCGGCATCCGGAGGTCGCCCTACATCCGAAGGTCTGAACGGGAGTCAGCGCTTGAAAGCGCAGAGACCTTGGAAAACGACGTGGATTCCGGATTGGGCAACCGAATAAACTTAATACTGAAAAACACGGTAAGGCTCAAATTTTCAAGATTGCTGTCTGCAATTTAATAGGCAGATAGGAGCCTAATGTTTGGACTGTTTATATAGATTGTATGCATTTAGCCTATGGAAAGTAGTAATTAAGCATTTCGTTTTACAAACCGTTATAACTGGTCATTTTATAAAATTATAAACCACTTTTACATTATATGAAGTCAATACATTGACCACTTAAAGGCTACATAAAACTGGTACGAGGTTACAAGAAATATTACGATATCCCGCAAAACTAAGTTACGAACACAATGGTGCGTAAAACCAGCTATGAGTTCGAAGCCAATTACGCACAAGATGGGCGCGGCATCCGCGACGCACTTGAAAAACGCGCCTTTTGTTTCCCGCGGTCTCCTAACCGGGATGCGTTGATGACTACTTTGTTTTTCTGCAGGGCGTATGTGTCAAACGCCTTTCTCCGGACATGCAGAGCTGCGAACGTGTCGACGGTGGGGCAAGCGTGTACCGGTGCAAAGCAGACGTGTTCCTGTTACTACACTCTCAAGACTGCCTGAACGACTAAGTTCTGGTCCACGGCTGGCTCTGATTCCGGGTCTACTAGTGACAAAAAATTTGGTTGACCGAGTGGCATTTAATGTTTCACATTTTACGCAGTAACATAAGTAAAAGTAACATGGTTTGTTTGAGTACGTTGGGTCCCTCAGTAGCCCAAAACTCTCTCTTATGTAATAAATGGTTAGTCATTATAGACCGCGGAGTACATTTTCGTACATAGGGTTTCTGTAAATATAATTTGCTTTGGTTTTTTGTTAGTTACGCAAAATGTTCACGTTGTTTGTCTTTGTGTGGACACTGGACATAGACCTTTGTGGAAGCAAAACGTCCGGATATGTTTTAGTAAAATGTGCAATTTGTTTGTTTGCGTAGTTTTTTCCTGGTTCTTAAATTTATAAAACATTTGACATGTCAAATTACGTTAATGTTACGTTAAATTTAATATCAATTTGATACGTGTGAAATTTTCAAATGCCGATATAAAATAATAATTAATAATTAAATGACTCATTTAAAAAAGTAACATTTGTGCACAAGTCTCAAAACCAAAAGAATTCTCAAAGCTAAAGCAGTTTTCTTGCTATAGTATATATATATATGTATAGCCAAACATATACAGTACGTTCATTTCAGAAACTTGTTTATGTACTCAAACCTGTTCACTCAAAACTGAATAAAGATTGAAATGCACCAGACTTCATAAGCAGTCTGTTAAAACTCTCTTGTTCCACTGGTGTTATATTCCTTGCAGTGTAATTTCAAATCAGCGATAAGATTTGACTAAGAGCTTAGAGGATAGGATGATAAAGGAACCAGTGGTGCCTATGGCCATGGGCGAGCGCGGTAACTAAGAAGAAAGGGAATTTAAATCTCTTCTCAGCCTTCTGGCTAATTAAATATGTCTAAGAACAATACGATGTTAGATGTCTGAATGTTCTCGTTAAGTGCCAGACACAGGTAGGTTAAGGTAATTGAACTGAAACTTTGCCCAACTAGACTTGGGCCTTTCTCTAATGGCATGTGAACAAAACATATCTCACCATATCTGTTATACCATTAACATCAAGTTAAAGAGACAGGATAAAGCATTATGAATAAATAAGCAGGTTTCAATAGGTTACTCAGAGAGTCAAATCTGTTGAAATAGTTACTATTAACTAGTTCTGGAAGGTGTCTTTGTGTATACCTGTGATTATCTGAGAGTATTTAGTTTAAACTAAGTACTCTGCTTCTATGGGGCAGAAAATGCAAGGCCCGCGAGACAGGCAGAAGAAGCAACGAATGGCAACGAAGCTGTAAAAAGGGGAAAGGAGGAGGGGGTGTTCCTGAGGGCCAAGTTCACAGAGAATTTGGCACAAGTAGCACAGATCGGAAACAGAATGACAGTTTCATGAAAAGCTTAGACCATTTGGTCTTTCAATGACAGCAGTTTTGATAGGTCTGGGGGTTCTTCAGACAGGTCTTGTCTTTAGTGTCTTTACTTTTTGTCTTCTTCATTTGGTGTAGTTATTGGAGAGAGAGAGAGAAAATTCAGCTTCTGGAGCAGGTGATTTTCCTCTCCTTCATTCAATCCTCAGCACACAATGATGGGCCGTCGGCAGTTGTAAATAACAGAGGGAAAACTAGTCAAACTACGATAAACAGTAAATCTGTGTCATTTGTCTGGTCATCAGGCTGAATGCTACAAGGCAAATGACATCGCTGACCACCGAACCACAGTGGCCATTGAATAACGAAGGCATCAACCAGACAGGAGAAAACTCACTGAGGGCAAGGGATTAATGATGAGTTTCCGGCCAACGCTGGAGAAAATTAAGCTGTGTCTTATTCACCATCAAGGCTACTCACTGACCTTATTATGAGCCCCCAAAGCAGCACCCGGCCTTTCAGTGGATACCACAGCTTCTAAACGTCAAGAAGGCCCGTTAAACCAGCAAAAGTCCCGGAGAAAACAGGGCCACTGGCTGCAGCCCTGAGAGCAAGAAACCTACAGGTCACCCGTTCAAAACGGAGGACGGCATCATGATCCTTGCATCAAAAATTGGGTCAGAGCGGGTGAAGTTGTGTTTAGTTTTAAAGGCTTATTTGATAATCCCCAGGCAGATGGCCACACGCCTTTTGAGTTCTCTCTTTTCTCAGGTGCTGGATGGAAGCTCACACAGAGAGTTAAAGGGATGAAAGGGGAGCTGTGGAGAGTGGAGAGTGGAGAGCTGAGGGACTGCTCTCAGTAAATCTTCTCCAACGTTGGGAGGAAAATCCAATGCGGGGCCCCATATTTAGTGGCACAAAAGGAGAGGCACGCTTCACAGGCTTCAGAACTCCCACCCATCGTGATAACATCATTTTCATCTGAGAGGAAATGAGGACAGATCTGAAACTTCTTCTGCGACATCGTAGTGCAGCATGTCCTCATTGGTCCGTCGTTTCAATCATCAAACCGTTTATCCAATTCAGGGTCATGGGGTGCCATACCCTAACCCTGCAGTCAGGGAGCAAGGCAGGGAACAGCCAACACGGGACGCCAGTCCATCGCAGGATATAAACAAAGACAACCACTTACCCAGGGCCAATTTGGCAGGTGCTAATCCACCTAACAAACAGGCATCTGGACCGTGGGAGGAAACCCATACTCCGGACATGGGGAGAACTTGCAAACTCCCCATTGTCCATCCTATTGGCAAAAATACAGTCATTTAAATAACTTTAAAACACCTTAACCCCTCAGAAACTGCACACGCCCAGGACCACATGAAGTCCAAAAACCATCCCTTAGAAAATGACCCCTCCGTCATCAACAAAGCAATAAATCAATCCAATCAGAACGTTTAAACTTCTGGACTCATAAGCGCGTCACTATGCTCTTTTTCTAAGACTGATCATTTTCCGGAAAATCATGCCTCATTTGTTTTTCTTTGCGTTGATATTTTATTCAGTAATCCATTCAACTTTGCCTCTTGTCGTGTTACCTTCCACAGGTTTATTTCTCTTCCTTATTATTATTGTGCTCAAGGCAGTATTAGTTAAGCATACTGAATTAAATAAATCCACAAGAACTAGATGACAGTTAATTTGGCACGCATAGTTCCAAAGGTGCAATGGTCAGACTTCTCCCCATGGAAGACAGAGAGGCACTGACAAGTCCTTAAACACGTCCCCAGGAGCTCAGTTGCAGGGGGAGGAAGGTCCTCTGTATTTAATTCCAGTAACCAGAACTGGAGGCATCTCTATCATGGACACGCCCATTGGTTCGTTGAGATCTCTGTGCCCCGTGGCTCTGCAGGAACGAGGCCACCCACACAACACACACGGGACGGACGTGAACGAAGCCGGCACAGCTCGTTAGCCACGTGCAGCCACAACAGAGCTGGCACAACCGCGGGAAAGCCCGGCGGTGTCGCCACATCATTGCACAGCAAGTCTCTCTTTCAGGGGGAGCAAATCACACTTCCCAGCATGAAATGGTGCACTACGCAGGAAACAAAAAGTTACTCTTCAATGACGCAGAAACCCCCATGTCATGATGACAGAGTAAAGACGTCTCTGTACCGGTGCCACTCACGGTAAGAAGATTTAATAGGATTTCTCAGATATATTACAGAAGTTTATCAGAAAGCATTAGAATATGAATAAATGTATTCTCACCAGTACTGACCTTGTTGTGACACATTCGGCACTGGGTTGGTGGTGGAACCGAACCGCAGAGGGGGCACTATAGTCAACCCTTCATCACAACACTGTCACCGAATTTTGCCCATCCGTATCTTCCACCATTGAGGAACACGTCCGAGAGCAGGGAAAAAGCGACTGGTCACAGTTACTTAAATGGAACTAAATCCCAATCAGTTTAAGTTCTAGTTGCAAAAGCATATCTAAATGGATATCTAAATATCCATTTAGATATGCACCTGATACCCAAATGTTTTTTTACAGGCGCTTTATTGGGGCTCCTTCTCATCTAAAAGCAATTTGACGTAAAAATTTGGAATCTGCAATTATTTTTCCAATTTTATACCAAATTACATGTTTCGTCTTGGCTCTAGTCCCAGTGACCTCACGGGACAACAGGGAAGCACAGGTGGTTTCTCCAGCCCACCCGCCCCCGCATCGTTATCCTTTTACACACGCAGCGCTTGGGTGAAAGATAGGTGGGCTAGTGAAATAGATGTGTAAGTGTACATTCCATTTCCAGAGAGCAGTTATTTAGTTGTTAGTGGTGAAGGTCACAGCACGCTGAGGTAGTTTTTATATTTTTTACAGCAAATATTAAAAATTTGGCATCTTGTTTTTTGGTATGCATCTTTTTATATTGGAGTGCCCGACTGTACGGATCTTGTGAGACAGAACCGACGTGATCAGTGCGGAGGTGTTTTTCACCCGACGGGCCTGTGCTTTACTTTAGTTTCACAAACACTAAATATTTAGCATCGAAATTTTATAACATGGCAATCGAAAGGGCAACACTGGAATCACCAGTTGCGACGTAACCGTAACTGGGTGGACCTCAACTGTAGTTTTTAAGAATTTGTCTCGTCTGGCATTCTAGTTCCAGATTCAGAAGGGCGGTGGGCTGGCGATGAAACATTGGAATATTAAAAGGAAAAATGTTAAATATTAAAAAGGAAACGGCTTTCCGTACGGTTACGTATTTAATTTCACCTTTGGATACGAATAGGCTACTATCGGTTTGAGTTGAACTGTTTGATCGTTATTCGTCCGTGTGTGCATGTAGCCTATTCAAATATAATTTGTCTAATAGCAAATCCATGCAATGGGACAATCATCGCTATTCTGAAGGTGCCGAGATTCCATTAAACTTCCTTGAATTTAGGGATAGTAACTTTTGGATTTTTTGTAAAAGGAGGACACATTTAAAAATAATTTTCACTTTATAATTATACAACGACGGTCAGGGGTTTCAACGGTTTAAGCTAACGCTAGCCCAAGAATAAAAGTTCTTATTTTAGAATCCACGTTATGAGTGTGCTTTGTCAGTGCCCGGATTCGATGATTGGTGCGAATGATTGTATTCTCATTTTGATGTCAAATTCTGATTACCTTTTCACAGCTCAACTCCAAGTGTGTGTTAAATTCAGGTGTAAAAGCCCAGGACAGTGATGAGGAAATTATCATTCTTGAAGCAACTTCATTCGCAGAAAAGAAACCGAAGCAAGGCGTTTTTATGCAAAAAAAAAAAAAAAAAGTTAGCACGTGCCTAAGATTATCTATGGAGATTGGCCTTGAGATGGGTGCAGAAATCACTCCCACACCCTTACGGGTTAATGAAAAATTCCTGGTAGCAGTGTCGAAGTGGGTAAAGGGTAAAATGGATTTGGTTGGATGTGTTTCCTATGTGTTAAAAGAGCGGTTTGTGTTTTACGGAGGATGTGCAGCTTCATGTATTCATTTAATGATTTTCCCCTAGGCTGTAAAAAACACTCAGCACCCTTCCACCGGGAGGCGCTTGGTTGATACAGTCGATGCCTCCACAAGGAAGAGAGAGTTGCACCCACACACTACTGGTTGATACAGTCGATGCCTCCACAAGGAAGAGAGAGTTGCACCCACACACTACTGGTTGCTACAGTTGATGTATCCACAATTAAGTTCCTATTCCTATGCACCAAAAAATTACGTTTCAGATTGTTTCTAAATTTGAAGATTATTACTTGTGGCCTCTACAGGAATGGTAATTTAAAGCATCCCTCAGTTGCACATAAAATTAAGCCATTTCGGCGGGAAATTTACTCTTATTTTTCACTTTATTTAAACTTTTTAGCAGAAACCACGTGTAGCTGTCCTGCATGGACATCATTACCAGCAGTCCTCTCCGTCTCCCCACCTCTGACATATTGGGCAGATGTTGGCACGTCTCCCCCCGCCCCCCCCCCTCTCCTCTCTGTGTTTGAACATCTCCCGGGAGACTTGCTGAAGCCTCTGCTTGTACATCTCTCCACCTTCTTTCCTTCTCGTGTACACCAGTGTCTCCTCTTTATTCACGTCAGTCTTTCCATTCCACACAATGGGATTGTTGTTCACCTCTCTCTTCCTCCTGTCTTAGGCTTTTGAATCTCCTCCTCTGACTCCTCATTGGGGCTAAAACAGTTCAAACGGCACAACTTCGTTGTTGATACTTCCTCTTCGTATAACCTCAAACTGAGGTGAAATCTATCTTGTCGTCCTTCTTACTTACTTATAAATCTATTTACTTTTACTTTAAAAGTTTACTGTAAAAAAAAAAAAAAGTTTACTTTAAAAGTTAATTTACTGTAAACGAGCGACTAGACTATGCTCGATTACTTAACTTCATCTCAAGTGCTTTCAAGTGTGAGTTTGTAATAAAATGTTGCATAACCGCTATTGTTTTGTTTACCAGCCTATCCAGTACATATATAAACCCAACTCTGAATAATCACTTCTACTTCTCGACTCAACGTTCATGAATAACCAAACATTTAAGAAAAACGAGCATGGGAAATATGCCATGAAACCAGGATTTTTTTGTAAGACGCTATTATTGACAATGATTATTCCAGAGAAGCTTACCTTTCATGTACATAAATTATATGTAAAACATTAAGCACAAACACAGACTAAAAAAACAGAACCACGGCAATTGGCTTTAACTTTAGTACACAGCGATTGCTTCACACCAAAAAAGGATTTAAGTGTCTTTTTGAAGAAGAAAAATGTTTAAGGAAAATCATCTTCAAACAACATAATAAATATTATAACAAAATATTAGCTATGGTCGCAAGTCTTATTTGTCAAACTTAGGTCAGCGCATTAGTGTTTTGTAATTAGGACGCATATTTACTTTCACAACAGATAAATAAACTTTTCCACAAACTATTAAATTAGTTCGTGTTCTCATTAGAGTGGTAAAAGGCAGCGTCTTCCGTTTGCACGTTTCCGGCTGTTCTCACGGCGTATGTGAGACAAGGGATAGTACTGAAATCGATCTAGTTATCATTACCACTATCGCTACAGTACAGTCGTTACAAATGAATATTTCGACTTTTGTATCAGCTGAATACGACTTTTAATAAACAAACAAACTGAGGCTAACAACAAGGAACGAGAGCAGCACTTTGGTTTACGATAGAAAGAAAGAAAAAAAACACGAGAAATTCAGTGCAACTTTTGAAGATCATTGGAAGCACTCACTCGATATGTAGAGCGGAATCTGGTGTTCGTTTACAAAGGGGTTTCTTCGCCGCTTCAAGGTTTTTCTTCTTGCATCCCTTTTCGCTCAATTAAAATGTTTACATGTTATTCAGTAGTATTCCCTATACTGACCATACTGTTCTTTCTTGACAGTAAACTCCACGTTTGGTAGTTGTTTTATATATTTTTTAAACAGTAAATTGTTAGGTAAAGTTATTTGTTAGAACGTCAAAAACCGTAATAATTTTAACAATAATAATGATGATGATCATGACAATATTAATGATAATAACAAAAATGAGAAAATTATAATACTAATAATGTAGACATTCCCCGTTTAAAATTTGCATACTTCCGAGATCGTCTTAGGAGTGTTACTGTGTGGAATTTCGGCACAAGCACACCTGCCGGTAACGCGTCGTCATCCCACTGCAGCGCCCCCTAGTGAAAGCTATTGAGAAAATCCAAAAGTGGTCTCTCGGAGCACAGACTACCCACAGCTAAATTTAAGTGCACGAATACAGTTAGCGAAATTTAGGTAATATTTTACTAAATAAATGACTAACGGAAACCAAGTGGCTGATACTACATTATCCATAAAGCGTTTGATACAGGTACAATGATCGGCCTGTGGAAAAACAAATGTGTTGTTTTCCTCCAAGCTGTTTTTCCATTTCCTACTCAGCATAGATAAGTTAGTTACCCCTTGACAAAGGGGCTCCTACACTTCTAACTTCTTCCATCAGCTCTTGTGCTGCACTGAAAAAGACGACACACAACTCTTGAGGATTCTCTGTGATGTCACAAGCATTGGTTTAAAATGCGGTCAGTACATGGGTGCTGACAAACATGGTCCACAAGGAGACGGGGTCTCCCCGGCGGCCCGCTGGACACTCAGCAACACACCCCTGAGGACATGTGGTGGAAGGTAATTAAGTCCCCCGCCCCAGAGCTGCGTCTCTCAGCTGCCTGGTTTCCAATCTCCCGACCGGAGCTGAAAAAGTGGACCTGTTATTGTGACCGCTCAAATTGTGGCTGCGGTCCAAAGAGTGGACCGGATGCTGGGTCAACAAAGAAGCCCTGGGTCTTTCTGACCTCCATGTTGGGCGGTCCCTGCTGCAGTGAACAGAGCCGGCGTGGGCAGTAGAAAGGGTGTCCATGTTCACGGCATCGATAACTCACAGAGACCAAGCTGAAGACCCATATTCGCCTCATGAGCGAGAAGCAAGGGCATATACACTTACACTTACCGAAAAAAGGTAACATGAATACCAAAACATCAAGCCTCTGCAGAATGTGAAGGTAAAACGTTGGATTCCTCAGAAAAGTAAAACCTCTTGGACTGGGCATCATGGTGGAGGTAAAAGGCGGTCCACCTTGAGGGAAGAGGTGGAGTCCAGGGGTGGTGTTGGGTTTCTCAGTCTTTTTTCATTCGGGGTGGGTGTGGGTGGTGGTGGTGGTGGTGGGGGGGGGGGGGGTGTACACCCAGGGTCCCTCCTACAGCACAGCCTGCGCCCGTTCCTTAATCTTCATTTTCTCTTCCTCGCGCTGCTTCATGGCCTGGATCACGGCCATCTCTTTAGCTTCTTTCTTCAGGTTCCGGGCCTCAAACTGCAGCCTGAGACACACAGTCCAATCAAGAGCATGTCTGATTCGCATCGTCCAATCAGGGCTCTCACAACTTACATGCTCTAATTAATTACTGCCATTAGTATGACGGGGAACCTGCTTCTCCCCTAGCGTCGTTGGTGTCACTGGTATTTACAGAAGGGGCCGCACGCTGGGAATGAGCCTCACCTGTTCTTGATTATTCTCTGCACAATGTCCTCGGTGGTGAGGCTATTCCCACTGTCCACAATCCGGAACATGCCGCTCTTCTTGGGCTCCTGCAAGGGGAATAACGCACAAGCAAAGCATTACACTGACACTGCCCACAACCTGGCTGCCTGTATTACACTGTCACTGTCCCTAAGCCAGCTGTTTGTATTACACTGTCACTGTCCCTAAGCCAGCTGTTTGTATTACACTGTCACTGTCCACAACCTGGCTCTGTGTATTACACTGTCACTGTCCCTAAGCCAGCTCTGTGTATTACACTGTCACTGTCCCTAAGTCAGCTCTGTGTATTACACTGTCACTGTCCCCAAGTCAGCTCTGTGTATTACACTGTCACTGTCCCTAAGCCAGCTCTGTGTATTACACTGTCACTGTCCCTAAGCCAGCTCTGTGTATTACACTGTCATTGTCCCTAAGCCAGCTCTGTGTAGTACATGCCTTGAGTATTAGGCTAGATGAATACACCCCTGTGCCATTGTCAATGAAACAGCCAAGGAACCAAAAGATAAAGCAGTGGGTGGTGGAGCTACTCACAGCGTAGGGGTCAGATCCATCTTTGTCCGGGAACACGTCCGTCTTCCCGTGACACACCAGGTCTACCTGCCGAGAGAGAGAGAGAGAGAGAGAGAGAGAGAGAGAGAGAGAGGGAGGGGGGAGACAGAGAGAGAGAGAGAGAGAGGTCGGGAGGTGGGACAGATACACAAGCGCTACTTCAGGGCTGGAGGTTAACCATAAACTCATTAGCTACCCTAAAAGATAGAGATAGTTTTTAAAAATCTAGTTTTTACTCTGAATGAGTAAAGAAATCTGCTAAGAAAACGAACCACACAACCATTGGTCAGCAGTGCCCCCTGCTGTATGTCGAGTTGCTAATGCAAGGCGCTAAATTTGGGGCACCACACACACACCTGTGGCTGTTGAGCGCTGGCGGGCCGAACCCCCGAGCACTAGACACTTTCTACAGTGGGCGCGGTTTTAAGTTCCCCATGGCGACCGACCCCTTTGTTCCCCGTACCTTGAAATGGTCCAGTAAGTCACGCGTGATGGCGTAGGGGGCCCCAATCACCACCTCCGATACGTACTGGTACAGACAAAAGATACCCTTACTGTCTCGCAGAAACTTGAGTGAATGGTTTTAAATAATGCATAATCAGGGTTTGTTTTCTTAATTCAAATGTTAAGATCATCCGCGCATCACAAAAACGATTCCCACTGTGCAATGTTTAAAAAAGAACAGTAGCATAATAGTTCCGGTTAACAAAGCGTGGGGAAAAAAAATACATTATTGAAAAAACCTTGAAAAGGAAGCAGGGTGTGGTAAGAGGCAAACCCATGGGTTTTTTATGCCTGGAATTAAGCCAGATGCCAGAGTGATCTGGGGGCCATTGTCTGTGAAATACGGCCTCTGTGGGATCTGACTGGGGCCAGGGGTGCCAGAGGTCGGGCGGGGATTACTGGGGTACGGGACAGAATCAACGCAAGCGATCTCGGCACCCAGCCCATGGCAGGAATCCACTGATATGGAATGAGAGGGTGAGCGTGTGTTAGTGTGTGTGGAGCTGTAGGGTTTCTGTGCGAGTGTGTGTGTGCGCGCGCGTCAGTAGGGTGAGTGTCCACTGTTGAGAGCTCACCCTGCAGGCCAACACACTCAGGGTTCTCTCATGGATGTTCATGATTGGATAGTTCTTCCCTTTGAAGCGGTTCACTTCCTGTGATACAGACAGAATAAGCAACTCTGTTTGGTTTTCACCCATTAATGTTGCACTGCACCTGACACACGTTATTTTCATAGTTACGCTAGTATCCGCATCACCCAAATTAAATTTTTTCCTCGGTTTGCTCTAGGTTGCTTAGCTGCAGCATCCTTTCGCAGTCCCCTCCCATTGCACTAAAATGAGCTCTACCATCGTGGGCTTGGGAAGAAAGAACGAAAATGAGGCCCAGACCCCAGCTCACCTGGTCGAAGTGCAGTCCCACGATGACATACGGCCTGTCCGACTGCCTGTACACCGCTTCCAAGAAATCCACGTGACCGATATCTGACCAGGCACAGGTGAAGGCTGTCACGGGTATCTTTTTTTTGTTTAGCTGAGCGTTCCTCCAACCCCCCCCCAGAACAAGGCCCTGACTCTCGACTAGCAGCTCTGCTCAGTAATTACCCGGCGAGCGGCCTAGAGGATACGGAAGAGGTCGAAGGCACCGGCCACGTAGATGATGGTATCCCCGGGCTGCGGCTCTTTCCCAGAGGCAAACTGGATGATCTTCTGGGACGTCTGGAGGAACTGGGACACCCCTGTCCACGGACTGTGGCCTTTGGGACCCTGTGGAAACCCACAATAGAGAAATACATTTTTAAAGACGCTTGTTATTTACTGTACAGCTATTTTTCAACTCCAAAATTTAGTTGCTTAGCAGATGCTTTAATCCAAAGCACCTTACACAGCTTACAATTTCTACATTCATCCACTTGTACATCTGGAAATTCACTCGACATTTACTGAAGCAATTTAGGTTAAGAAAGAATTTGATAGAGAGACACCTGTTCTAAGCCTCTCTGGGAAACGGACCATTTGGTTTACAGAGGCCCTTCGTGAGTATAAATCATTTAACATTGAGACTCTATACATACACAACAGGGAAGGTTGTCCCATCTGTGTGGTAAAGTTCAGGTTAATCACTGCAAAGCTGGATAGCTGCTAGCTTTAATGTTATGAGGCCCCGTGTTTGCCGATTAGAATAGCTACAATGCCTGTGACACACTGTTGAACCTGTTTGTGAGAATCAAGCTGTGGACACAAATCTTGAGTTCTGTCATTACACAGAAACGAGAACAACAACAAAGCTGATCTCAGAGCACCAACTCGTGGCCAAAAGAGAACAATGCGTGCATCAGAGGGGAACAGGTCTGCGTTGTGTGAGAAAACGCACTCAGGATTGGCCAGGATTCACTTCTTTCTCCAATACAAACCAGTCAGTTTATTCTCCTTTCTCTTTCTCCCATTGTGGAAAAAATAAAAAAGGGGTTTGATCTGTGGTTTGTTTCCCATTTGGAAACAGAAGTTCCATTCATTAGCCCTAGTGGGATTAGGTTTCTAATTACTATCGTCAGAAAAGGCCTTTCTTTCAGGCTGTCTTGCATGCAGAGTGCCTGAGAGTGGACGAGAAGTGACTCCACCCACACAGGGGAGGGACCTGGCCCCAGAAAACAGCCAATAGAAAGATCCGGAATGTTAAACGTTCGACAGGGAGACCTGAACTCGGCAGCCTCAGACGGAAGTGTCTTCTGCACCTGCTGTTGTTGGCGCCGTCCGACACAGGCGCCGCAAAACATTATGGCCTTTGATGGCACGCGGCGGAACACACTGAACACACTGAACACACCCCGTCCCCCGTCCCCTTTCCCCTCACGAGGAGCCACGGGACACCCACCTTCCCAAAGTTGTCCGTGTGCCGCTGATAGTCCGAGCTGCCCTGAGGGAATAGAGAAAACAGTATGAGCGGCGAAGCGGGGGCCGTTTCCCCCGGCGATGGTGCTGAAGGGTTGGGGGACCGGACTCACGATGTTGCTGTGGTGGGCCTTGGTCATCAGGAGCATGCGGCCAACCAGGTCGGTCGTGGAGACGCCCTGAGTCCGCTTGCACTCCCTGAAACACACAGCGACTCCCGAGGAGTTTTGTGTACAGCCGGTCATCAAAGCCTCTCCTTCCTTAAAGCCTGGGGGAGTTTTTCACAGGCAACCTCACAGTGTATAGCTATTTCTCTCTTTCCACAGCTTAGCTATTAAGTTGCTTCTTAGACAATTATTATCCAGACTTACGATTTATTCATTTATTATAACGTTCCTTTCCTTGGGGGGGCAAACGCAGTGCACCTCCTGCGATTTCAATCCTTAACCACTGTGCCATCTAGTGTAAGCAAAATGTAAATTGAATGTTGCCAAACTTAAATTAAACTTTGTTTAATTTAATCTCCGATCACCACCACACAATACAGAATTTGTGTCAATACTCTTTTTGAAACAGATAGGTGCGTACCTGTATCTTCCTGACCTCTTAACCTCTTCATACGTGTCCTGGCCGTCCACAGTTAGCGTGATGTCATCTGTAATCAAAAATATGTAAGGCAAAAAAAATGGCACCTTGGTGTGGCGGTGTCTGTGGCCACTGGGGTGTGCTATGGAGTCCCCTACCTCCATGGACACAGAAGTCACAGTTGTACTTGTTGAGGGTCTCCAGGGTGGTGACGTATGGCGCGCCCTCCACGATCTCGTCCACCCACTTGATGGCGCGGACCATCTTGTAGCGCTCGGCCTGTGTGAACACAGGCGGGCCCTTGTGCTTCGAGATCTCCTCTGCATTTGGGGATGGGGGCAAACAGAGGAGGTCTGAGTATCGATTACCTTCATACACAGGTGTCGCCTTAAAGACTCACCAGAGAAGTACATCCCAGAGAAACCACAGCCCAGTGAGCTCACTACAATGTTCAATTAGCATCCTTCCCAACCGATATCCATTCAGGGTGGCATTTAGCCGCGGTTTGTTGTTTGCCAGACTGCTAGTGTTGTCACAGGCGGCGCACTCACCATCTGTGTGGACCCCAACGATGAGGTGGTCCCCCATGGCCTTGGCCTGCCGGAGTTGGTTGGAGTGCCCATAGTGGACCATGTCGTAGCTGGGGAAAAAAGAGAAAACAAGGACTAAACAGACTAAACACAGACTAAACACAGACTAAACACGGACTAAACACGGACTAAACACGGACTAAACACAGACTAAACAAGGACTAAACACAGAATAAACACGGACTGAACACGGACTAAACAAGGACTAAACACA
>JAOVYW010001210.1:0-16559 GCA_025775045.1 Hiodon tergisus | reverse complement strand
GCTGCCTCTGGTGCCGAGCATGCAGTCACCTGTGCTGCCTCTGGCGCCGAGCATGCAGTCACCTGTGCTGCCTCTGGCGCCGAGCATGCAGTCACCTGTGCTGCCTCTGGTGCCGAGCATGCAGTCACCTGTGCTGGCGCCGAGCATGCAGCGATGATAACAGACAACTAACAAGTCAAACTAACAATGCTAAAGAATAACAGCTAGCGTTAATACTGCTCATGAGAGTAAAGGTCTGAATACGAGGCAGGAAGACTGAATAATGAATGTTCAATGAGTCCCCGAGCGTTGTTTCTGTGCAGAATGAGGGAGTCAATGAGTGTGTCATTAGCCTGCGGTGTGTGTGTGTGTGTGTGTGTAACTCTGTGTGGTGTGAGTGTGTGTGTGCGCATGTAACTCTGTGGCGTGTGAGTGTGTGTGTCACTCTCTCTCTCTCTCTGACTCTTCCTATACATTGAGCAGTTGGGTAAAAAGGACATAGGCCAGTTGGCATACTCCTGTATTGCTAAAGCTTCCTGACCCAGTACCCAGCAGGTTGTCCTCTCTGTTTTGCTCTGATTCGTGGCCGTTTCCTCTCAACTCTTCTGTTTTTGCCTCACGGCTTTCTCTCTTTGTATTCCTCTCCTTTCATCTTTATCGCCCCTTTTGTCAGACACATTCTGTTGTAATGACACCGGGTTTCAACTTCACAGGGTTAATGGATGAGAGTGCTGGCAGTAATGCTGCTTGTGTGTGTGTGTGTGTGCGTGTGCTCCTGTATCAGTGTGTGTGTGTGTGTGTGGGTGTGCATGTGCTCCTGTATCAGTGTGTGTGTGTGTGTGTGTGTGTGTGCATGTGCTCCTGTATCAGTGTGTGTGTGTGTGTGTGTGTGTGTTTCGCTCTTTTCCCACTGTCATCTGGTCACACGCCTCAATAAAGCAAATGACTGCCAGTTTTGAGACAAAAAAAGATTTTCCGCGAGATGAGCAAAAAATATGTAAACTTGGCGGAAATCCAAGCATTGCAAAAGTAAAATACAAAATGTAAAAACTAAACATGAATACATAAAAAGATAATTTATTAAAGGACCACAATAATAGAACTGGGGAAATTTGCTCTGCTTTTCAGCATAAAAAAAATGGACGCAAAAAAGAAAAGTGGTATAGTTACTTTTGGTTAAAAAAATCATAATGTTTTCTCGTTATAGTACTCCTTTTCCTAGCAGACGTTGGCCACTTCATTGCCTCACACCCGTCGTAACTTCTGGTTATTGTGATATAGCACTATCTACTGATGTCTGCAGCACAAGTCCACAGCACAAATTTAAAAACCTGGCAAAAAAAAAAAAATTCACTCCCACACAATACATGGCTGCAATACATATTTCGAACAAGATGTTTTGGAACTCAAATAACCAAAATGGATATAACAACTATACATAACAGAACATACTTAAATCGAGGAAAGTGCTCCCAGTACTGAAAGTGAAAGGTATTTAAAGAGAGATGGAAGGCGTCTGGGTGGAGCGGAGAACCACTGGTCTACAGCACGTGTCAGTGACCTTGCATGAGCTGGCTGTGACCTTTTAACACTGCCGCCGACTAAGTTCTTCACCAGAAGCGGTTCTGTGTGACGGTCTTCCTGATTACTGACGCGCAACGTTTCAGCAACAAAACAACGTTCGACCAAAAGCGATTTAAACATCGGGGAAACCCGTTTAAAAAAAACTGGCTGGGCGTAGACCCAATGCGTTATTTTCGAAAGAGAACGACAATGGACGAGATCGTGAGCATGCTGTCTCATTGGTGAGTGTGTGTGTGTGTGTGTGTATTCGTGTGTGTATTCGTGTGTACGAGTAAGGGTCAGCAGAACCCTGAGGATGAAGAGGACCGACAGAAAGGGAAGGATGCACTGGAAGCGTCTGAAATGAAAAAATATCCAAGTAGGCGCTGCTCCCTACAACACCAAGCACGTTCCCTGTCCGTATCTGTGTATCTGTTCAGAATGTACAGCAAGGACAGTATATCCGTCTCGGTGACAATAGGTATGTTTTTGTTTTTGTTTTTGTTTTGGGGTATTTAAGTGCCGGTGTCATTCAACTCGTAAGACTAGGTGCAGGTTGGGCTTTAACGAGGTTTCAGGCTGCTGTGCATTATGGGACGGGAAGTAATGTTGTGCCCTGGCGCGTGGTTAAAAAATTTTTTTTTTAAAATAAAAAACAAGGCAGTCACGACCAACGGGGGAAATTATTATGTCATTTCCGTCGTAGATGAAGTTGTAAATTTTAGGTTACTGCGAAACTCAGAGGAGAATATGAGGGTGTTGAAGTGTCTCGTGTGTGACGCAAAATAATAATAATAATTATTATTATTATTTTAAAAACTTACCCTCATCGGGAAAATGCTTATATGAGAATTCCGATGAAAATAAATCTACCGCCATGTAGAGTGATTGATGTATTTTCCATGGAATTACGTTATATAACTTGGGGTTACTGAAGGACTTTGGTGTAGGGGAAATTCATATATCTGCTACAGATTAATATTTGTGAGTAAACAATTATATTGTCGCAGACCAGGTAGTGAAGAAATTGACTTCAAGGCTTCCGTGAACACCGGACATATTCGTCGCTTGTCAATTTTACTCACTTGTGTAGACCCACGGCAATGACGGAGAAAAACTCGTTAATATAGCGGAAGACCTTCGCTTTCTTCGGCTTTTGCTGCAGTCATCCTATCATTACCATTACTTCTTTCCATTATTTAATTACTTAATCCATATATGGTCAAATATTTAATCAGCGCCTGCGTGTACGTTTGTGCTACTGCTAGGAATTAACTGTCTGTTTGGTTTTGAACAAAGACTAAAACAGGAGAAATAGCTATGGACGTGCTGGATTGTTTTGCACTGTAGTTAAATTAGCCATTTAACTTATTTCATATGGTGCTCTGGTAGTGTATTTTTTTTTGTAAACGCCTCACAGAAGATTCTAATGAAAAACAAACACGTTTTTTAAAAACATTTCAAGTAATGAATGAATGATAAATTAATGCCTAAGGTTTCTAGTAGTAATCCGAACCTAGATATTGACTCAATATTGATGAAATTGAAATAATGCAACTAACTTGTAATGAAAGGAGGGTTGTAAAAACTTCAGCTTGTCAAAAGTATTTATTTATTTGACATTTCTTACATCTTTTAATATTAATAGTATTTAATATGATTAAATTATTAATATAAAAAACACATTTGTGTAAATGTAGTTTGAATTTATATTTTAAGTGTTAACAGTATAGGCAACGCTGCAAAAGCAGTGCTTGCTGTGTAAGAATAAACAGCGCCATCTTGTGATCATCAGCTCCCTCGACCTGCACTCTGGATATCGGGAGATGGAGCGGGAGACAGATTTCTCCAGGGCTCTGCCAATTTCCGGGTTCTCGCGTTCGGATTGAGTAATGCACCAGCCAATATCTAGAGACTGGGCGGGGTGCACCACCTGTGTCATTTATTTAGACAACTAGATTATGCTTTAATCAACCTGCGCATGCGTTTCCCTCATTAAAGAATGAGGACCCCCCCAGTACGCAAGAGCCTTCCTAGTGGATCCAAACAAACAATGAGGAGGTTAAGGCTTTGATGTCACGGGGAGAATCGTGTTGTATTATCATAGCCAGGCTCTCAGTCCCACAGTGAGCGATTACAGCATTACCAGGAGGGAACCCGAAGCTGTGGAGCGCCCTGTGCGACAATGTAAGCCTTACAGGCGTGCCTAAGCAATGAGGAGGGTGCATGCCGACAGTGTTACTGTGACTGGACCTGAGCTGCACACTCCAGTCGACTCAACCACCTGCCGGAGGCCTAACTGGGCAGGTGTAAGCGAGCTGCACGACTGGCTGCCCACCAGTCTGCCGGAGCTGAGAGACAGCGCACAGGACGAGAGCAAAAACAGGGCGTACAACGCACTCTGCGTGAGCCAGGAGTTTCTGGCTGGTGAGCGGGTCAGGGGATGTAACCCACAAAGGAAATGTGGGTTGTGCCCTAAATGTGCTACAGCTTTCTGAAAACTCTGTTGTTGAGTTGCTTTCTCAACCAGAGAAACAGCGACACTATTTATTCTGAGCCTCTGCTGGGGAAATACATGGGGTTAAAAAAAAAAAAAACAGGACACACTTATCTAGCATTTACAAAAATTTTGACCATATTAAGGCTGAGATGTTTCCTGAGACACTCTCTGTAGTGGCTTGGTTTAAAAAATGTAATAAAATAGATTTAGTTAAGATAACTGTAAAGTACATATGTAGTAGATGTGTACATTTTATTACTTTTTGCCTTGTTTATAGAAATAATGCTCTACTGTTCAAAAGTACAGTTCAATTCAATTTATTTTTACGGTAAATTATAATTAGTCTTAATGAGAACTGAAAAAAAGATCTTATTAGGGTTTATGACTAGACGGGGATTAAGACTCTGTCAAGCTGACGTCAGCATCTAGTTCATGTTCATGTAGTTAAAGAGAATAAAACAGGGAAAAGGGCGTTCGTTTTTGCCCGAATACCGGAGCCTTTTTATTGCTTAAAAATTACTTCACTATTTACACACACACGTTGCACTGTATGCCCGAGTCGCTTCCAAGACTGTGACACATTCCTGGGGCGGACTACCTTTCAACTCAGTTGATCGATTGGTTTTCGCCTATGGTATTCTGTGTACAAGATGGCGGTGTCTGGTACCGAAAAGAATGAAATTGTGAGTACCCTACGCTAAATTACAATGACACCTTGTTTACCCGTTTCTTCCTAAATTAATAAATGCATTCCGCAAACGTGGCTTAGTTCAGTATTCTTTGTTTCTATCGCATAATCAAATGTGTGTAGCTAAACGCCGGATCCGATTTTGAAATGGAGTGGCTAATTACGTGGGAATAAGGCGCTGTATTTCATTCGTAGATTAATCCAAAAAAGGTTTTTTTTATTCGGAACATGGTGTTTTTAAATCATAAAACCTGTTTGTGACTGTGAGCGTAAATTCTTGGTGTCAATATCTGATTGACACGAGCTCTTTTGCCAGTAGTGAGCGTGTCAGTTGCTCTCGCAGTCCTTATCATGACCTATATTTTGACAGCTGACTGGGCGATCCTATTTGGATCTTAATCTGACTAACGAGGCAAAGGCTTAATGTTTGAATTTGTGGCGAACTACTGTATCAGCGTATGCTTAAAAAGACTAATCCATTACCATTATTTTGAAATGGATTTGAAATTATGGCCGGTTATTGATCCTGCTCCGGATTAGTTCAGCGGGGAGCTTTTTCTAATGCAATATTTCCTTTCTTTGTATCTCTGCGTCTCAGAAGACCGAAGATGATCTTTTGAACAATTCCGTAGTAAATCCGGCTCTAATATCACCTGACAGGGAAGATATACGATTACTGGTGAGATGTTTGTTTTTTCTTTACTTAGTCAATCGTTGTGAATACTTTTTATGTTTACATTGTGTATGTTATCTTAAGCGTATCACCTTTTTTCAATTATTATCCCAGGCTGTTCCTTTCAGTGGTCGTATCAAAGGTGGGATGAGGCCGGGAAAGAAGATCGTTGTCATGGGAATAGTGGACCCGGAACCTAAAAGGTACATGGCTACGTCTCTATTCGCTCCAGACTCAGATAAGCTCCAGATCCAAATGTCGTTCTCATTTATTGAGGTCAAGCCGTCTTTGTCCCACGTTTCTCTTCGCATCGTAAACACGATATGAATTAGCTTATGGTGGGTCCCACGTTTCTCTTCGCATTGTAAACACGATATTCATTACATTTTAGTTGCTTAGCCGACGCTTTTATCCAAAGACTTACAGTTTACATTTTCTACAGTCATCCATTTACATTAGGATATTTTAATGAAGGTTAAGTACCTTGCTCAAGGGTACAAAAGGGTGGGACTTGAACCAGCATCATTTTGGTTACAAACCTGTCACTTTAACCACTACACCACCTGATGGTACCTTCGCTAGCGTAGTCAGTGTACCTTTACCAATTCACACTGCTTTTATATAGAAATACAATTACAACCAGATCAAAGTCTGGGACATTCGTCGTTCGTAGGGCTAAACCTATTATGCTGTAAATGTCTCTACCCACTCAAAACAACATTCCGTCCCCAGAGAAGTGAAGGCAGAAATAATTTGGCGACAGGTTGCCCCATAAAACAAGAATAAAAACGTAAAATGTTTTACTAAGATCCATTGTTCTGAGCAAACGTTTAATATATTATTGTTCATTTTGGTTTATAAATTTAGTCTGGAATGGCAGACTAAAATATTCACCATCACCAGACAACCCCCCCCCCCCCCCAGAACACTCTACCATTACTTAGACGACGTATGAATATGTAGTAACTAGCACGCTAGCGTAAATACAGCACGTGATTTTTTTCTGCGCTCTTTTAATTGGCATCAGATGTTTTTCACACTTCTGCGATTTGACGGCTCCGAGCACTGTCGGTTAGCGTGACGTTAGCATCTCGCTGTTTTGAAGCTTTGACATCAGCCTGACGTGCGGCCGTGGCACCGAGGAGCAGCCCCCCGGGGACGTGGCCCTCGAACTGTGCGCCCGGTTCGTGGACCGTCAGTTCCTGCGTAAAGCATGCGTCTCCGGAGCGTGGGGCGAGGCGGAGAAGCCTATTCCTTATTTTCCCTTCATCGAGGACCAGCCATTTCGGGTAGGAGATCGCTCTTATTTCTGACGGCCTAATTAGCCTATTAACCCACAATAGAAGGTCGCCCTAAAATAGGTCAGTTTACCTTTAGCAGACATCTCTATCGTGAACCCTATTGGGCGGTATTGCCTGGTATGTCATTAAATGACTAGCGGTCAGATCAAACTGGCCGCAGTTAAATCTGTTCCGTATGACGGCGATCACCAGAATTTAACCGATGAGTGGCAAACTCGCGAGCTCTTTGGGTTATAAGTAAAAGTAACTGGAACATCGATAACGCGAAAACTGCAGACTGTGAGTCCTGTGAGCTTTACCGGTTAAAGTGTGCTGTTTACCGGGATTGTTTGGGAGGAAAATGCGTAGCCCTCTTTATTTAATTAAGGGTGGAAGAGACGCGGTTATCAGTGTTGTGATTTTTGGTTTAACAAAGAAGCTCCTGCTTGCCTGTTCTTTTGTATAGATCGAGATTCATTGTGAACACCAGCGGTTCCGAATATTCGTGGACGGACACCCGCTCTTCGACTTCCATCACCGCGTGGCATCCCTGCCAGAAATCGACACGATCAGAATTAATGGGAGCCTACAGATCACCAAGCTGGGTTAACCCGGCCCGTACTAGGGACCTCGCGCACAGGTGACGACGCGGAACCGTCTCATTAAACATTTTTAAAGCACCGCGATAGTATGGACCCGCCCAAAGTGTCTCCGCTAAACTCTGTCATGATTCAAACCTGCTGTGATCTGCTGTCTGACTGTAGCGTAGGAATCACAACCCCCAGTCTTAGATCCTTCCATTTAGCATGTAGATGACAGTTGGCGAAAGGCTGCTGTTTAACTTGGTCACATGACAGGTTGCGAAAGGCTGCTATTTAACTTGGTCACATGACAGGTTGCAAAATGCTGTTTTTTAACTTGGTCACATGACTGGTTGCAAACTGCTGCTGTTTAACTTGGTCATTAGGAGTACTTTTCAGTTATATTTGTTGTTGATTCTTTCAGGGAAGCTACAAGACAGAACAACAACCGAAACAATATAGATAAAAGCTCATTTCAAGTCTTATTTTATTAATTAAAAAGATAAATCCTCAGGAATAAATTTCCATTCACATATTTATTTGTCTGAAATGTAATTTATAATCGACAAGGAAGATAATGCAAAACTGAAAATACTGTCGGTGTAAGAATATAGGTCAATTTTTAGGTTAAAATTGTGGATATCGTATAATCATATCGATTCAGTAACTTAAAAATATAAAAGACACCATTATTAAATTGTGAAATCTCACATCAAAATATGGCAGCTTTACGATTTGGTTGGTATGTTTTAGTAATGTATTGATTTACCCCAATTGGGAATCACCAATGCATCTCGGCTTGTCGCCACACGGGCGGGGGGAGCGCCAGTTCATAGGGCTCAGTCTGTGCTCGGGCGAGCTCCATCTCATAGGGCTGGAGTACTGTTTGTGCTTCAGCCAATCATCTACCTTCTTTTTTGGCGTAAATCCTTGTTAATGGTTATATACTTTTTATTTTATTTTATCAGTGGTTCATTGTTATTCCGTTTAGTGGTTAAGAATAATATGATGTTGAGTTCTGAAAACAGCCATTACTACCTAGCCGTTTTTGAGCTTGTTAAACAGCAGAATATGTTATACCTTGGGCAACAGTGTTAAAGAGAAGCTTTGAGTTGTGACCACCTGTTTTAATTCTGGGTGAAGGGAGTTTTTATTTATTTAAATAACTGTAGTTCTCTCTATTCAGTTTATTTTTTACTCCCTTGATGGATTAGTGAAGCGCACATATATTTGCTTAGTTGTACCCCCTCCCTGGGGCATTGACTGGAATAGCACCGACGTTTGTGCTATTATTAACTTGTGGTATTGTATTGAAAGTGTTAAGTTAAAGTACTGCATTGACCTTATTGTGACGTTTACTTTGTGACTGTGATGGTACAAATGGAGGAACGGCTCGTTATTATTGGTATGTCTCAATCAGTTCTTGAACGGCTTGTACTTTATCATGGATCCGCAGTTTAGGTGAGCGGGAGTCGGTGAAGGGAGGAAAAAAATGCCTTTCGTTTCTTGTTTTTGATTGATCGGTACGAAATTCGAAGGTTTGCTGCTTCCAGTCCCTTCCAGATTTCGTCCAGCGGTAGCTGCGTTATCTGTGCGTCCCCGAGCTCGAATGGCTCCGCCCTTCCCGGGTCTACCTGCTTGAACAGGCGCGAGCGTGCTGACCGATGGCCATTGATCTCAGTTAGGCTCCCTTGTCCCTTTTAAATATACCTTTAACGCGAAATATATTTTCTAGAAAACTATTGCTATTCGGACATTATTGAATTATTAGATTTGGTCTTGAAAGCACTAAATAAACGAATGCAGGTTTTGGCGACCGTGCACTTGCTAGTCTCCGCATCACCGTTCACTGGATCGTGTCGTGACTGTGAGAAGTCAGCGGTCCATCAGAAAACAGATGGTTGTCAAGCAATTGTAACTGGAGACTTACTCTGTGCTAAGCAATACGGCGTGCTTTCGTGTGCACTTCATTAAAATTGCTCTTGGGGGCAAGCGGCTCTCTGGCGCTTTCTGATGGCAGAATTTAGCCCTGAGTCTTGGATGTGTCCTTTACTTAAGTCGACACCAGAACTATCAGAACTAAGATGCTCGCCTACGGTCGCTACTTTTCGTTATGTATTTAGCGGGCTGTGTTCCATGACGACGCTGAAGCTCAGCGCTTTCTTCGGCTGACAGAACATGCAAGGAAAGAGAAACGGAATGTACACTTTCGAATCGCCAGTCATTGAAATATCAGTGTGTTAGCTTTGAGAACGAACAAAGCATTTGCACAACAATGCATGACAATGTGACTATAACCATTTTATGAAGGTTTATAGACTTTCATTTGCCTGGCATGAAGATGGCAGAAACTCAGTGTACTGTCAGCTCCACCTTAAAGGGCCTGACATTATTTTACCGACGAAGAAAAGTTATTCCTAATTAAACGAATCCCGTGATACTTGTGGTTCTTTTGAAGTTGATAGCAGGAGTTTCTATGACATTTTTTAGAAGTCGGTTTTGAAAAACCGATGCAGGTTACCGATTGAATGGGGGAAAAGGTAATGGGACCCAGAAAAACGTATTGTATAATGGTAAATCTTTATTTACCATTATTTTTTCCATTTCTGACACGCCACATATTTGAAAAATATAGAAAACTGTAGTTTTTGTACTTTGGTGCGCCTTCTGCAAAGCGGCCAGGGTTTTCTGTCAGGCCAGATGGGAAACTAATTGTTGTACTGGGAGATTGTGTTTCCATGGTTAGTTAATGAAATCTACCCAGACTTGCTGTATCGGGTTCGCAACATTTTTATTGGATGTTAACACAGTAAAACCAACGATAAGCCAATACACACGTAAGTCTACAATTTCGTTTTTGTGATAAACATGAATGATTCTCATCCTTATCTTGCACCCAAGAGTTTTGGGTTAACACATTCATTTTAGCTAATATATTACATTTTGGAAGAATAGCTTTAAAAAAAAATCTTATTTTATCCTATTCAATGTATTCAGATTTAACAAAGCCTTTAGATGGTGTGGTGGAATGGTAGGCAGAAAGGGACTAACTACTAAGCTAAAGCCATGTGAGAATCACCTGGTGATTATGGCCCACACCTGGCCCATGTTGTAAATTGGGGCCAGGAGCATGATTTAAAAGGACTGCAACAAGTTGCTGGGTGCTGGCTCAGTGCTGGGCCCTCCTTTTAGTTTAAGGGGCAAATTATCCTGAGGGAGGTTTGGATTTCTTGTCCTGCCTCTTTGTTTGCTTTTTCAAATTGCTTTTTCATCCTATAATGCATTTCATTCCTCTAATCAACTGTGAATGACTATATTCTAAAGGTGATCATTTTGTGCTGTCATTGGTTGAGCTTTGCACTCACCGTTTGTTGAAGATATGGTTCAAATTTACCCCCCACCCCACAGTCATTTCCACAGTGTTGGTGAGGAAAAATGTAACCTTCATAGTGCATTACCTACCCCCCCCCCCCATACACACACACACACACACACACAAACAGTAATTTGCTTGTAATTAAATACCACAATGTAATTTAAACAATAGTGAATGGGGCCTTGAAAATAGACTTGACCAGTTAAAAATGAATGTTATTGCTCCTGATTGTAACCAAGTGTAGCCATTTAATGGACTTGATGTACATATTGTGAAAGCAAGCTTTGTGTGTTTTTTTAAAACAAGTTTTAGCAGCAGTCTGGTGTCTGATTTAAAATGGGGGGGGGGGGCTTTATAAAGGGTAGCTGTCATCAATCAGCATGTACGGTAATCCAAATGCTTACAAACCTCAGACAACTGGTTATTTATAAGTTGTATAAGCTGTCCATTTCAGACCAAAAATGTGTGCTGCTGTATGAACTTAAAAAAAAAAAAAAGGGCAAGACTTGGTGTTAAACTTTGTCGGTGGTGTTTTTGGAAAAGAATGTACTTTATGATACCCGTTCTCTAAAGGAAATGTTTGTATGAACAATCATGTCTTTTCTCTATGTAAAAGGAAGGTCTGTTTACCCACGAAGATGAAGCTATTGATGACAGAGTAAATTCTTGCAGTACACTAAATGTGAGCATTTACAAAAAAAAATCTTTATAATCAAATTGTTTACATAATTAACTTATTAAGAAATATTAACTTTTAAAAAGCAAGTGAAACACAATGTTATCCTTAGAAACACAAGTGTATTACAAAATTGTCTATAAAGTTAGCAACCATTGAACTGAAATACATTAGCCGTGAAAACTGTACATGCAGGTTGTGTGTGTATATATGCCGTTTCCTCTTGTCTTTTGAAAGAACAGTATTCCTAGAGGTGCTATGACTTTCCATTACATTTATTTCAAATTTTGTTTTTAGTCTAACATATCCAACAAATAAAGTGCAAATTTGTAAAAGCTAGCATTTGTGAGTGTTTGTTCCAGTGTAATGGTTTTATCCCAGTGAAATGTTTTCACAATGTGCTTTTTGACTAATTTGGCAAACTAATTTACGGACATAAATAAAGTAATGTGTGAGAAACACTGTCACCAACTGTGGTTTTTCTCCCTCTGTAAAAACTGAACACAGAAATGCTGAAACCCTTCAATGCCTTAAATAAGGGTCTCTCCATAAACGAGGGCCTCTCCTTAAACGAGGGCCTCTCCTTAAACGAGGGCCTCTCCATAAACGAGGGCCTCTCCATAAACGAGGGCCTCTCCATAAACGAGGGCCTCTCCTTAAACAAGGGCCTCTCCTATTTTTAAAGTACTTACTAATGTCTGTCTTATTATTTACTTGTTTAGCAGACCCCCTGGATAACTGAAAATTGCCTAGCCTGCAATTTTAGCAATTTATATAGGTAAATATTTGAGAAGCCATTGAGGTTAAGTAGCTTGCATTAGGATACAACTATAGCAACCCAAACATGGTCTTTTCTAATCTACCTTTTTAAAAATCAGTGTCATGGGTTGTTGCAGATATTACGCAGCAGCAGATACCACTTTCACTGTTTTTTTCATTTCGGCAAGATTAAAGGTTTGTTTGAGTTAAACATTTGTTAAGGGCTAGGGAATAGTAATAAAAAAAATGCATTTACCCTTGAAATGGACATTAACACTTGTTGGTCACTTACTCACGTTTAACTCAGGGGAACCCGGAGAATATGATAAGGCTATAACTAGTATCTCCAAATTTAGGGCTGAGAGGTCGTTGTAAGCAAAACAGATGATTGTGAAAGTCTAGTTGCAGTGGGTTTAAATGGCAGAGGGGGACCTTTTAAGACGATCAGATCTGTTATCAGCTACCTAAAAGGAGTACCAAGGATGAAAACACACAGGGAAGCCAGAGAGTTTACAGGAGCACAGTTCCACAATCAGTACAAAATTCAGAGAGAACTAAGGAAAATGATCAGCATGAGTTTGGAGAAGACATTTGGTAACAGCTTTTTTTTAAATGTAAAAGATTTTACAAACATCAACCATAGGCAAAGTACTTTATCCCCAACGTTTTATGTCAGGGTGATGTCCACCACAATCGCTTATAAACAAACCACCCTTTGTTTCTTAACAAAATGACAACCCGCCCTCTCAGTTCCATTAATGACAGTACAAATGGGTAGACCTTATTGACAAGAATGTCTGGAATTCATTCTTTAGTTGCTCCCGCGCTCTACGCCCCCCCGCTTCCCCAGACTCAATTAATGATTTCAATGGTTTGGTAATGCAGGCGATTTGCATACCCATAGTTCACGACTGCCTTGAGAATAATTGCATCGTGCAGGACATATTTTAATTTGATAAATAAGCACTGTGACCCCTACGCCATTACTCACATTCCTAACTTAGTGTAAGCGTAACTTTAGACTGTTAAATATTATATCTCAGAACGGTATCCTACAACATATTTGGTTATACTTTCAAGTCATTAACGGCCACGTTTAACAAATTGTTAACGTGTTATTATCAACATGTGACCTTATTTATATTGTACGTCCGCATCTCGCCTATTGGCTTGTTGCTTTGACAACAATGCTTGTTTTTGCAATGACTTCCACCCATTAAATAACAGCCGCCTTAGACAGACTTCGGATTCGCTACTGCACACTGGTAGTGAGACAAATTAGAAAAAGGAAATCCCAGAAAATGATCTGGGTTGGATTGAAATTTTTATAGAATTCGCGTAGAACTACAGGTTGTTTCAGTCTGAGGAATTATTATAATGAGAGATAGTTTATGCAGCAAACTTAGTTAACTATATTAAAAATAATGTACATTTTATTTTTTACTTTAACTTAACATACTATAATGTATGAAAAGTATGTCTGCAGTCGGAAAAGCCACAGCCCACTGACTGTTGTCCTGGAGAGAAAAATAAACAACTCGAATCAGCCGGAAGTGATGAGAAAACATCCTAGATCGTTTCGTTTCTGAAAGGGTTGTTGCATGCTGGGTAAAGACTCCTAGAGTGGAGGTAAGGAGAGAGCTTTGCAAACCCAAGCCGGCTGTTTCATCCTTAATTTACATCGAGCAGTTCGAGAACTCCTCGTCCCACTTTGAGGTTTGCCACCAGCTTATGGGGAATGTCCACTGTATCTTTACCATGATAACCAACAACGAAGGCCTGGAGGTAAGCAAAATCGTGCCTCTGTGTACTCTCTCAACCTAGGCAAAAAGCTAGCTCTCACTAACATTGTAGCATGCGATCGAGCAAACCAGGCTGGGAGGGAGTTGTTCTCGAAATATGAGCCGAGTCTCATAAAAAATGAAAGAGGCACTTCTTTATTTTGAGTTTAGCTTTCCGTATTGGAACGGGTAATTTTAGCTATCAACGCGCACGTCACTTACCAAGCGAGTTCTATTTTGCATCGCGCTGCGAAGTCGTGATCCCTTCGCCATATGAATCTCCATTAACGCTAAGGCCTATTGATAACGCGTAAACATTGCACACAAGTGGGCGAGAAACGTAACCAGATGCGTTAGCATCCTCTTCCTCTTGTGTTGTTTGTTGTCCGAACTCACTTAAGCATGTTAAAAGGATATCTTTCCGCCTGCGTTTCATTAGTTGTATTTTCAATTTGTGTCCGACTTTGATTTGCAAGTGATCATAAAAATATCACTTTGCCTACAGCTGTCACGGTATTGGCTAGTGACTCGTTAGTTTGTCAGGTAATTTGTCAGTTTTCGGCTATTTCGTGCGTATTGAGTGTCAAGGCTGTAGTTTTTTGCGTTTTGAAGCTAGATGCATCCGACTTACTGTTCAAAGGTGAATATAGCCAACACAACCTAGAAATACTATGCTAGCTATGTGGCTAACTGTCAAATTCACACCGACTTTTTAAAACATCGCAGTCTATATTTTATATTGGCCATAAATATGTCCGAATTTAAGGAACGTATTTGGATAACTGCCTTTGACTGACATTTAAACGGTCATCATTCTTTTGGAAATTTTTATTTTTTTGGGTCTAATTCTAATGTTTAGTTACGTTTGTTTTATTCGGGAGTTCTGTTTACATAACGTTATCGAAGTTCTTACTTAAAGGTTAGTTTCTCTCAACCAAATTTGCTAAATGATGTTAAACTTCAAGATTGAAGTTTGGGATTTCACTAGTTAATAAAACGACACGACACTAAAGTCATATGCAGCCATTATGAGCCATTATCCTTTAGCTTAATACATATTAACTTAATGAAACGAAAATGCCAAACATATTTTGTATCTATTTGCTGTAGCACAGCCCAGTAAACATTTTTCTCAAACGCATTCGATTGCTCTGTTCTTAGTCAGGTAATTGGTGACATTCTCATTTCCACTCTTTAATGTATAGAGTGCGAAATGTCTCACGGTGCAAATGAACGATCTTGTTAATAAATTTCTATTCTTTTCCTCCTTCATCTTCAATATTCTGCAGCCTTACTTAAAATAAATAAACAAATCGTGTCGAACCCTCCTTATTTATGTTTAGATAATGTATATGAAAGGTCTGTTACGTTATTAGTTTAACTAGTTAAAATAAGTAGGCCCTGCTGCATTGTTTTCAAATGTCAGGTGTTTTTATGGATATTATAGGTTAAACCGTTTTTATCATCATTCATTGGGGTTTCATATTCTGTGTAGTCTGTTTAACTGCTTTGAATTTGTAACCATAGGGATTGGCACCAGTTTGTGTGGTTTGTTTGGCTGTCTGTCACTTGGCAGTGGACTTCGTGTTTGATATAGCTAATCGGTGAAGATGGTTCTCTAAAGGTGTAATCTGTTTTTTTCTTGGAAGACCGCAAAAGTCTGACAAACAACACTTTTGTCTTCTGATTATCTGTATTATGTCGTATATCCTTTTTTTTTTTTTTTTTTTTTAGCAAAGATAAGATTGTTTTGAATAGTATAATGACGCACACAGCGTTTTGGTTTTAATTTTCCAAATTCTGTCATTATTTATGGTAGCTACTCATATTATTAGAATGTCTACATTGGAAAAAATCCTAGTTAAAACTTTTTTTCTTCTTTTTGCCACTTCTTGGCGCTTCTTAGAGAATAGACCCCTTTATTATTAACTGGCCTCATTAGCCCGAAACGCCCTGTCCTGCTCTCGACGCCTTCAGTGCGTCTCCAGGTCTGTCCCGTCCAGCACGCAACTGCCCCATTATCTCTTCGCTTCTGTCTAACTGATGAAGATCTCTCGCCAGTTCGGCCAGCCGTGGTCATTTCCTTTGAGCCAAAGAATGTCCTGGACCAAGCCCAGAGCAGTATGTGGGACAGCCTTGTCTTTGGTTTGAGTAAAGTGGGCCACCCTGGGTAAGCGCCTTCATTTCGGGCCCACAGACTCTGCACAACTCCCCTCTCGGTTTCCACTCACAGACGGGCCGTTTCACCCAGTCTGTGCGAACCGAACGTTGTGTGCGTGTGCTCCTGTATCTGTGTGTGTGTGTGTGTGTGTGTGTGTACACAATGTATACACACACTCTATTATATAGACAATGACGGTTGGGGTATGTGATAACCGATGGGGAAAATGAATAGCGGTTTCATGTTATGCCACATTATGATTTTGGCACATTTTTGAATATTGTGTGGGATCTCACGTTCCCGTGTGTATATCTCGAAGCGTTTCTGTTATATATCATTTTTATCAAGAAAGTGGTGGTAGCTAGCTTTGTTACCCCTCTTGTTACTATTGTAGCTAGCTAGCTTTGTTACCCCTCTTGTTACTATTGTAGCTAGCTAGCTTTGTTACCCCTCTTGTTACTATTGTAGCTAGCTAGCTTTGTTACCCCTCTTGTTACTATTGTAGCTAGCTAGCTTTGTTACCCCTCTTGTTACTATTGTAG
>JAOVYW010001209.1:0-14586 GCA_025775045.1 Hiodon tergisus | reverse complement strand
TTACTTGGGTAAATACAGCTCTCCCAGTCTGTCTGGCTCCCCCACAACACACACACACACACACACACACACACACAAACCTGGGCATTTCTGATATATGGCGGTCATGACCACAAAGAACTCGTGAACAACAGTTGCCCCCACCCAAAGAAACCAGCAGGGGGCTGCGTTCGGGGTCATAGGGAGACCACAGACACACTTCATCAGAGGACAGGGGCCCCCCGCAGGGCCTGCACATGAAGGGTTTTCTCATGAGTGGTCCCTGCAGCTCAAGTCTACATGTACCACCAAAATCCTGCCCTGTCCCTGGAGCTTCAGTCAGACACTGCTCAGTTTAGAGACCCACAGTACCACCCCCCCAGAACCGCTTTTGAATACAATGTGAACCTACAATGTGCTGTTTCAGATTGGGACCCACAGCATTTGCTGCAACTGATTTACCCGACCCAGGATCTGATAGCCCCAACACTCTGTTGTTGGAATTGCTGGTACAGCTGTCTCCTTGCCCGGGGTTTGAATCCACAACGCTCTCCAAGTCTCACTAGTGCTGCTACATGGTTGCCCTAATCGAAAAGCTCTTTAATAGTGCTGTATGATGTAACGAGAAACACAAACGCTGTTTAACTTGTAGAGGAATTTTGTTGAGCTATTAATCTTTAAACTCTGTTCAAACTATGGAGGGGATCTCACTGAATAGCACGTTGTTTTGCTGACACTTGCTATCTTGTTGAGGTAATTCTATCTTTAACTTCCAACGCTGATAAAACAGTGCATTTTACTGTCATGATCAAGATTGAGAAGTGCTGTGTACAGATAAATAGTAAACGACAACACACTGTAATTAAAGAAAAGATCTAAGTTCAAAAATGACCTGAATTGTTATTTGACATTCGCAAAGGCAGCGGCCAGTTTTCAGAGAGCTGAAAGCAAGACTTTGTCATGGTGTCTTCCCATCTCCCCTGCAGTTACACCTGGAGGCTTGCGCTCATGTGATCCATGGGGCGGACTGGAGTGTTTATCTTATTCTTCCCTCTTTGGTCGGATCGATCTCTGGGCCCTCGTCCAATAGGAGGCCCGGATCCCTATGCCAATCCCCTTACGTAAAAGGATTGTGCTCGCAGTGTTGATATTGGCCGTTTAGGCTGCCTGGACTTGGATCAAAGGAGATGTAGGAGAGGTTGAGGCCTGTGGACAGCAGGTAAGTCCCTTCAGGACAAGGGGTTCTGTATGCGGAAATGCACCAAGGTTAACCTGCAGTAATCCCCAGCCCTGAACGTCAGCTTTCTATTAATGGTTAAACTGCAGAATGTAAAAGTCTAAAATTGCAGAGGGCTACTGGGCAAGTTAGGGGGGGGTGGGACCAACCCCATCACTGTACAACCAAGTGTGATTCATGTCACAAGACAGCAGTTGGAAGCTGGAGGCAGCCTACTCCGCTGCCCCGTAATCAGATGAAACCGAGAACAGACCCAACACTGTTGTTTCCCTCCGCCCGCATGACGAGTGTCTGACCTCCAGCCGTCGCCCCAGCCTGGCTGGAACCCCACAACCGCACTCTGGTGCGGCATCCCGTCACTTCCAGACCTAGTAGTGACGGGACAACGCCACTGACCATCTGCGCTTACGTGCTAAAAACCTGACTGGGTGGCTTATAAAGCAGCTGGGAAATAATATCTGGATGTCATGTTACATAACACGTCATTTTGTAGTTATTGTAGTGTTTAGGGTGAAACGGCCCACCAAATGGCTGCTCCGAGTTTTTACCCTGAAATTTAGCATCCATAAATCTTACACTGACCATTGGACTAAATAATTAGAATCCAGGTCAGGAATTTAAATAGTGAACAACCCCCGGCAGAAAGAGGGATAGGGAAAAAAACGACCCATTTTACACAGGTAGTAAAGCAGTAAAACTAGTCATTACAAAACAGTTCCAAGAATTTTTAAGAGTTTACGAGGTCCCGCAGTAGTCATATATGGGCTGCTCCTTTGTGCTGAAGGACACGTTGTTCCATACTTCAGTCAAAGTTTAGTAGCGGTTATCTCTCTCGGTTGAAATAATGCGGAAAAGCAGGACTTGTGTCTGCGCATCTGAGACCAAGCTGAGTTGGTCTTCTGGGTCTCTCTCAGTGTATTTTGTAGTCAGACCGAGCCGAAAGCCCTGTAGGCAGGACAAGACGGGGGGGGGCTTTTTAACATGTGACAGAAGCTCTTTGGATGATTCCCAGTCAGACGCGCGTGGGGGATCTGAACAGCCACTCAAACTCACAAAGCCGACCATCCTGGCTCTTGCCGCCCCGCGGGGCTCTACGGATCCAAAAGGAGGGGCACTGACATCGTGCGTACATGTTTGCACCTGCGAGTGAGATAAAGGCATTATTGACAGCTGGATGGGGCGGTGGGGCGGACCGAATACCTCACAGCTGAGTGAGACCTGGCCCATGGATTCTCTCCACGGCCGAGGGTGTGTTGTTCCCCCGCCCCCCCGAGCGGAAGCCGTTTGCTCGCCGGACGGAAAGAAAGGCGTGAGTTTAATGGGCGTTCGGCCTGCAGGCGTACATGCATGAGGCTTTGCTCTTTTGACCTAGGCCCGTATACCTCTGCAGGCCCTCCGGGTCGAGCTGCCGGAGGAGGAGGGGTGATAGTGGCGGAGGGCGCGACCTCATCGTTAGCTAACGTGTTTGGCTGACCCAGTGAACCAGTCCCAGATCACTGTGCTTGATAAGAGGAACATGACTGTAAATGACTGCTAAACATGAGAAAGCCGATCGAAATGGCCCCACTGCACGCAGAATTTCAATGGCAGTTCCCGTCCGCCGCCTGTTTGCGGCTCGGATTGCAATCTGAAAGAAAGCAAACTGGGTTTAGATAAAGCCGTGTGAGCCGGTGTGAGAGTTGGAGGGTATACAGAACACAGGAGGGAGCAGGGATCAGTTACTGAGAACTTTGCACGGTCTCTTTCACACAAGCTGTGCCATTCTGTGAGCTGCTGGGGAGGAGCTGGAACCATTTCTGGGCGTTGATAGAGCATTGTCCTGGCTCAGAGGACTTACACGTTAGAAACGATCTGTTCAGACAGTGGTGAATACAGGGCCATGCGCCTCGATTACCTTCACAAGTTCCCCACCACGTTTCTCACCGGACAATGGACCGACCAGGGTTTGCTGAGCTGAGAACGCGCGGTGGCGGACGATTCCCAGAGGCTTCAGCGCAGATCCACATACAGACAGTCACCTTTCTCTTAATGCCGTGATCTCTGTATGTACGGGCCTGGTATTCTTCGAGTTCCCACCAGGTATTACCCCCTCCCTGCCCTCCCGCCTCTTGTGAAAGCAGGAGCGCAAGCAAGGAGATCAAAGCCCAGCTTTTCCAAAACAAACAATGCCCAAACATCCATTCTCGCCCTGCCCCCAAATAACCTGCGCCGCTGCTGGCTGCGTGTGTTGAGCCCATGCTGTCGTATCTAATCAGAATGCCTTTCATTTGTCCATGCGAAGACAAACCCACATTTTTACCCCTAATGGCATTCCTACTGCCTACCAGTTGATGGTAAAACTAAGGATTCATGCAGGTTCCCCTCAACCTTCACGTTACAACTGCTTGCTTTGCTCAAACACCCATACATGAATTAGTCTGAGGCTACAATTGTCACATCAATAGGGACACGTTAACCATTATCTTTTTATTTCCGCATCGCTGAGACTCAGCGTGTCCCTCTCCTGGGGGCCGTGCGTTGCCAGATGCCAAAATTCCCACCGACGGTTTGGTCTCTTGTGAGCACTGCACAATAGTGGGAGGATTTTTAAATATTTCCCGGTGCAAGTTCTTTAAAATCCTTTTGTCAGCGCTGACCTTTCTAGGTGATATGTTTGAGGCATCTCACGCATGAACCACGTGGGCACCTATAATTTCATAAAACCTGATACAACCAAATATTTACTGTGAAATAGAAAGGGCTGGCTAATTCAATATTTTCCTAAAATAGCTAACTGCACTCAGGTTCCCCGGGTTTACATAGCGTTGCTTTCTTTCACTCTTAGGCCGATAACTAGTTATGCAACCACAGCAAAAAAAACAACAGGTCAAACTCGTACTTGCAGTCCCTTCAGAGGTTAAAAAAGGTCAGTGAGGTCATCGACATCTATCTCTATTGTTGTGGGGTCACCCTGCGTCACGTCAGAACTGAATGGGATTGAGTTGCTGTTGATCTCCTGGCCTTCACTGGTGAAGTAGTGCACAAACTCAAATTCAGAAACCTCTGAAATGGGTTGAGACAGGTAGGTTAAAACAGGCAAACAATTTAAAAATCTGCGTTTCTGGTCACATTTGTTAAACCCAATTCAAGTGTGCGTACAAAACAGACATCAACCCACTGTCACCGTGGAGATCTTTTTTATTAGCAGAGTTACGTTCGTGAAAACTCTCACATTCAAATGAAGCAGTGGAAGGAAATTCCTAGTCGTGTTACAGGCGTTGCATGTACGGGCGCGAGCCTGACGGCAGAGCCCAAGTGTTTCCATTAACTGCCGGCAGGGCTTCCTCTGCCCGCCCGCCCACCCCTTTTGCAGAATCTCACCGGCACCCCTCTGTCCGTTGCCGGAGGTGATTGCTCACCCCCGTAAATGGCAGCGTTTATCTGCTTTTAGATTTTCCACCCTTTTAGGAGGTGGCACACAAGCGGTTTTCTGCCAAGCGACAAAAAAAACTCATACCAGGAAAGCAGATTAGAACTTACCTGACACAGAAAGCTTGATAAACAGCACCATGGGGGCGGTGATGAAGCCAGACCACGGTAGTAAAACATGAAGGTGTTATAAATGTCATTTTTGACAACCCTTTGGTGGACAAGAGTATTACGCAAACTAGACAGAGGCTCAGAACCCTACTGAAATGTCTACTGTTTTTGCAGTAGATCTGTTGCAGATACCCTCAGCCTGCAACTCTCCACTATTCTGTGCTTTTTGGAGGTCTACTGCTGGCCGCATGGATTCAGGCTACTTGGACCATCTCAGCACAGGATTCAGCCACAAGGAGACATAACGCACCTTCGCCGCAACTCCAACTAACAATATAACCCTAACCCTAACCCAGACATCAGGCGCCTGATGGCAGGTTCGCTGACCGATGTCATTTCACCAGCAACACAGCCTCAATGTTTTGTTACTGAAGTTAATAACTTGATTGCTTGCAGGCTGGATGAATCCCACAGACAGTTGACACTCCTAACTTCTCCAGCCTCCCACTAACTGTTACTAAATTACTAATAGAACCTGTGATTAGTAAAAACCCTAGATCTTTGACTCATACAGCTCTTCAACGTTAAAGAAACCAGGCTAAATTTGCTCTTAGAGGGCCAAGATGGTCCATCACACAAAACAGAACTATAACAACCTAAATGTCTTCATCGCTTTCTCTTTCTCTCTCCTGCACACGGACTGACATACCTTTTCCACTCAGGATGAAATAATCTCTGGCCAGACATGAACAGACAAGAATGCCTGTCAGGCACAAATTTGCTGGAGCTTTGAAAATACGATTGAGTGGCAGTCTGACCAATTAGACAACTGAGGCCAAGCTTCGCTAAGAATAAACAACTATTTTCAGTCAGCTCCCACTTCCGGTTTGTCCCATTGACAAAGCTCTTGTGACTTCTCAGTGTTGTCACTGTAGCTTTTGAGAATTAACGCAACAAATATGTTCCGTTGTAGCTAATTTGGGGTCATTTCTAACTAATTTAAAAACTATTTAAAAATGAAAATGCAATATATATTATTGTTTTTATCTGATGCACAATGGGACAATCACATTAGTTAAACTGTTGCTATGGTAACCAGAGCTTGGTGACAAAGTAACCGGGGCACATCATCTTAGGTTCAGATATTACATTTTTTTAAACGGATTTTGTACAGAACAACATAGTAAGGGAGTTAAAACAACGTGGGCTTTGGCAAAGATCCGGTGAAGATAAATTTGTCATTGGTGTCTTGGTATGGAGATTATAAATGGCTGACCAGCAACACCCTGACAGTTATAGCAACACACTTCTATTACGGTCGGCCTGTCCAGTAAACAGTGGGCGTCACTTCTGCATGACTGCTGGGTGGTGCTTAGTTTCATTTCTGGTAAGTGATCTTACCTCACAACAGGTCTGATCAGGTAGACTTCAGAGAAAAAATGTACATATCTACCCCCAGGACACGATCATAGGGAGTGCAATGTAACGCTTCTTTTCCAAAGGAAATGACAAACCCTCTACCTCTCCGAATTGCCTACCCTCAAATCTATTTTCTGTTTAGGGGATTCTTAAGCACAACACAAAAATCATTGATAAGTGTATGGCTACTCCAGTTTACACAGTCCTATTTCACTCATGTTTTAGCTGTAAATGGACCCTCGTCTGAAGAGCGAGATATTTTTTAATGAATCGGGTTCATCCACATTTAACTAGAAAGCCATCAAATGTTTTGGTGTAATGAGGCTTTTCCAATGAGCTGGGTATTACCAGGGAAGCATTGAAGCATAGACCCTTGGATTATTGGAGTGGATGGACAAGGGTGGTGAGAGGTACCTCAACCCAGAGCAACTAAGGAGATTCGGTTGCTCAGGGTTGCTAAGGGGCTGGTGGGAAGCCCTAGTAAGGAAAGTCCACCCTTAGATTACTGGCGTTGTCTAGGTGATGAACCAACTAGTGCAGAAGATGGGGAAGCAGACAGTACCTACCAAAAGAATGCACTGAAATGCAAGCTGCCAATTTGAAGTGTTTTTTCAGCCAGAACAACTCTGCGAAGGTATACTTAACCGTCACCATCCCAGCAAAAGATCCATTATCCTCTCCCGTTATCAAGCCGACAGAGACAACCTGACATATCCGTCAATCAATCATATAGAGCACCGATAACAATGAGATCTGCTGCCAAACTCACTTCTGCATGTCTGCCTCCACATGAACACTTTCCATTTCTGCAGACTCAGGCTCCCTGGCCATCGCCTGCAGTTAAACAAATTACGCCAACAGCTAATGACAGTCACCGGGCCGCGGATGAGACTTCAATTCGCCCACAAAAGGTGTCCTAAATTCAGCGAATCCTTTTTATTCCTGCTCCCCTTTTTAAGTTGTGCATATTTGTCCTTACAAGTCTGAGACGGCACCCAGCATTAAGTTAAACGTGTTTGACACATCCCCGTGCTGAATAGCATTCCGGCAGAACAAAAAGTGCTTTGCATTTGGTGAATAGTTGTCTGAAGCGATCTCCTCAGCTTGAAGAGAACCATTCGTCTTCACAATGCAATTCACGCGGATGCCCTGAAGTTGACTAACCAGAAATGTGTGCAACCTACGTGTCTTGGCATACAGCACCCTGACTGGGATTCGAACCCGGATCCCTCAGCTGGTGCATGCGAAGCACTGCATTCCAACAATAGAAGCTATTAGGTTGTTGAAGCGAAGGCTCGGATTCCAGGCCCAGGTAACCGGATCAGACTCTTTAGTGAACCTCACCTGAAACCAGCTCTAATACAAGTCCACTGTTAAAATGACAAAAATGATTGATAGACAATTCAGAGAAAGACAGGCCTGATTATTGTTCCATTTCTAAATTCAAATTCCCGTGGGATGTTGTAACACGTCCAGAGGGATTACCTGAAAAGTGAAAGGTAACAGCAGCTTCCCAGAATCTAACACACACGATTCGCAACGGAAAGATACGAGGATGCGATCTAATGGCCCACAGTATGCAAAGCTAAATGCAATACAGACCAGAAATGACTCAACTATTTATCCATCAGTACTTAAATTTAAGCATGGCACCAAGGCATTAACACAGAGATCAACAGTATTAGTCTCTGTAACTTGACCCATCCTTGGTGCTTTCTTGACACAAAGTCTGCCTGTGTGAGCGAGTGTCCTGTGTTCCTAGCTCATTAACAGGGTACCCCCCCCCCCCCGATTGGCCAGTGTGGGAACGATGACTATCCTGTGACCTCACATATGTCTGGACGGCAGGCCAATTACCCATCGGAAACAGGGACCACTGGGTATAAGGGGTTTTTTGTTTGCCAGAGAGAGAATGGTTTAAGATAGCAGACCAGCTTGGCTTATTCTCTAGTGTTGCTGTTTAAAAGTTCTTATTTAGCTTCTTGGTTTTAGAGACAACTCTGGCCATCTGCAACATGAGTTCCGTCCTGTGCTCCCAACTCAATAGAACGCTTCATCATATTTTTACAGAGCCACCCAAGAATTCAGACGACTTCTCTGAAGTCTCGACACATAATGTTTATAATATCATTTTTTTAAATTACTCATATTTGGCCTGAATGGCTCAGATTGTAAAGCCCCTAGTGCAGACTGAGCCCTATGAGCTGGAGTTCACAGTTTCAAATCCAGCTAGTTAGCCAGTTAGCCAGTGACCGGGAAAGCACAGTGGCTTTCTGGCCGCGGACCGCTTTGCAGTACCGTTGAAAAGGGACGGGCCTCTCCTTCAATCTGTGCAATATAGGCGGAAGTGTGGAAAAAGTACTCATATTTATAGCAATCTTCTCTGGTTCTGTTCTAATCATCTAGATACAGTCAATGTTAAAAAGCAAGCTCTCAAGATTGCTTCTGAAGGGTGAAGTTCCTATCGCCTAGCAATTATGCTGCTTGCGTAGGAAGAGGCTGTGACCGCACATAGTGCTCGCGGATGGGTTTCGCAGAATTAGCCTCGTCCCCTGGTTATTGTAATGTTTTCCCACAGAGGCAGGGATCTCCCCTGAGCCCAGGTCCTTTGCACTGATCCCGGATAATCAGACACTCAGCGATCTGTCACAGTGGCGTAATCTAATAGGGCTTTTCCTGCCATTTCATCTAGCCGATCCTCTGGCCCTCGGAAGTCATTTGTGACCCCTCCAGGTCGACGGGCCAACCTTTGCCACTGAAAAGAGTTTCATTTTCTGCCCATCAAAGGGCTTCCACCCTTAGGGAGTGTGACAATTAACTTTGTGATACAAACTTCCCAGGAGATGGTGTTAACATCCTGATGAGGAACGGCCGGCCAGGGGGAAACAGACTCAGAATCAAATATTATAACGTTATTATTACGTTACATTTCTTTGATTTGCAATCTCTCAGTGCCTCGATTTACCCTGTGAATATGTTATTGAAAATATCAGATTTCCGGAAGAGATATCGACATTTCATTCGTATACATCTGTTCAGTTCTTTCCCTTCTGAATTAATCTCTATGGATAAAGATGCTAAGACAGTACGCTGCTGCCACATTTGCACAAAAGGTCCCAGAAAATCCCAACACACGTACACACAGACATTGTAATGGCATTTAAAATGCCCCACACATTGTCTCAGGTTACCTTATCTGTTAGTATCCGTTGTTATCGACCGCGTTTTGGGTTTATCTACGTTCAGTTTGGTTCCAACACGGTCAAGTCAGCGATGATAAGAACAGCGCCAGCCAGGACACGCGTGACGCAAACCTGCAATGGCATAAACAGCAACAGGAAGTCCAGAAATTCCTTCAGACAGACTGTGGAAGTCCACACTAAAGCTGGGGCTTGTGCCCTCGAGACACGTGGTCCTCCACACAACACCGTCATCCTGCCTGGTTGACCTTTGGTGGAAGACCTGATCTGAGATCTGAGGGATGTCACATTATGTAACGACCTGAGTTGGAGATCAGGGCCTCTGTGTGTTCGCACATGTTCGCACGTGCTAAAATGGCTAACGCTTGTGAAGCTTTTTAGATCTGAACCTTCTGGTTCAAACATTAGTCACAGAAGTTAACGGCAATGAGTAGATCTGCAGGGTATAAATGATGCATGTTGTAAATGATGTGGATTTCTCGTTAGGCCATTGAGGGACATAATCGTGGATCTCAGGTAGCAGGGAGTCTGAGGAACACAGCTATTGCCTGTGAAATCTGCAGCTGGGGATTAATTTGGCTTGGGAGGGTTGCGTGTGTGTTTGTGTGTGTGTGTGTGTGTGTGTGTTTAACCATTAATTTGCAGAGCTAGTTACAGAGATCTAAGAGCCCCTGGTACCCAACTCATTTTAGATACCTCATAGGTCACTGTTAAAAAAGTTAGACCATGTAAAACATGCAGAGAAATCTTTATTTTTTAATGGATGGCTTGTGTGTGTGTGTGTGTGTGTGTGTGTGTGTGTGTGTGTGTGTGTGTGTGTGTGTGTGTGTGTGTGTGTGTGTGAACAGGCAATGACAATACCAGCCTTAACAACAGTCAGGACGCCTGGGTGCCAGTTTTCAGGTTCAAGCACACTTCATTTCGGAAGTTTTGTCTGAATATGACAACATTAGCTGTTTTTCAGGATGCTGCTACAGTCATTTATAAAAACACTGTTTACGCATGCACAGACACAAAAACATTATTATGCAGTCTGCAGACAAGTTGCGGCACAACACAAATTTTCAAAAGTGAACCAATGGCAGCGCTTCGGTCAGCAAATGACGCCTCAAACACCTGATTCTTTCCACTCACATCACTTATGAAAGAGCTTACGCTTTTCATTTCACCCTCATTGAAAACAACGTTCCTGTTCAGTGTAAATATTTAACGAACGGTTAAAAAAAAAACAGCTAAGTATAATTAAGCAAAACTTCCGGAGTTCAGAAACACTCCCGATTGCTATCAGCACCAATTGCTTACAAACAGAAATTATAAGCTATTGAAGGGTTTTGAAGCCTGAGGAGATGTTTTGAGTCGGGCTGGCATTATTGTGGAAGAATATTGAGAGGTTCTGCAATTATGACTATGATTTGGCGGGGAGTCAGTCATATCTTTGCTTGCCATTACTGAAAAAAAACCTCCTCACGCAATTAACACAATTTGGCTAGCATGACATGGAAAGCAGAAGAATACCAGTTGCCTGAAAATTCTAATAAAATGGGTATATACGAATAGTAAAGCATTTTTTAAAAGGTAGCACTGTATTAGTAGTAGGATTGGAAAATGATCAGTAGTGGAAGCCCCGCTGGAAGACGCTGGTCGCGTGACTGTGCCGGAGAGATCTGTGGCGTGGTGTGGCGTGTGAACCAGCTCGAAAGAGACATTCTGAAGCACTTTCCGGCTGCATGCAAGATTAGCCACAGGGACACAGTGGCCGTGCGCAGGAAGGATTTATATCTAAACAATTCCTCAGCGGCTCACAGAGGAACTGACCACTTTAAACCGTTCTGGTTGGTGCATGTTAATTCACACAAGTCATCCCCTTGTATTGTTTCTGAATCTGGGAACTTATTTGCATTTTAAACACATATATATATACACACTTAAACACTTAAATACATTTAAACACTTACATACATTTAAACGCATACATGTAAGTGCATGCCTCTTCATCGCACAGCATTTGCTGTCAGTCATTTATGGCTGGAATCTGAGGATTTCTCTAGAGTTCTCCATTGGGAAAATGTTAACATCCCTGTAAGAGACAATCCATTTAAATCCATTTAATCAGGTGTATATATATATATATATATATATAAATGCTGCTGTTGTCTAATTAGTTAATAAGTTAACACTTGAAAACCCATTCTAACAGTATTCTTCCTAACCTTCGAACATATTTGTTGGTTATCTTTCAAGATGAATGATGTTTAATATGACTAAAGAGATTCCTCAGGGTTCCACACACACGGAATCCTGAGGAATGATTGCTTTTCCAGGAGCCTGGGTTAAACATTAAGAAAATAAAACAACACAAGTCATTGTCAACCAGCAAGAGAACATGGGCGACTGTCAGGACCTACTGAGCACATGGTGGGGAGAATAATGACTTCCTACGGTTTTCCTCATGGCTATGGTAAGGGGGAAATTCTACAGCTTTCTATGAGTTAAGGAATGGACTGGTAGTCTATTGGTTTTGTTTACAGTTCTGGACAATTGAGAACCTTGCTTCAACTTGTCCTGAAGTGACTAAAATGTAGTGACTGTAATCTATCCTTTACCTGGCCCATTTAATTATTTCATTACAGGATCTGGGAATTCGGGAATATGAGGAATAAAATATAGCAATTGAAAGCTGTTGTGATTGGCTGAATGACAGAAACAACTACACACCCACACACAAGTTAAGACAGTGCATCTTTGATCTTTCCACTATGTGATAGTACCTCCAATCTAACTTGGCTGTGTAAACAAGCAGAGCTGGGTTCTGTGATGCGTGCGTCTCAGGGGAGAAGAAAACCCACAAGGTTGTCCAACGCAGCAGTTCACTAGTAATGATTTATCTATCTGCTTCACGACTTCCTCTCTGCCCCTATCTCGTGCCTCAACGTTGGAGACAATGTCAAGGGCGGAAGCGTTGTGCATGTCATTGAGCACCATCGCCAAGGAGGATTCATCTAAACACGAAGTGCATTTATTTACCCCGGCAAAGTCCCAGGCTCGTGGACTGAAGACCCCCCTCGCCGGCCAGCTGTGCAAATAGCACTGAAACTACACAGCCCCTGGAGAGGTCAATATTTTTTAGTTCCACTCGAGATCGCGGTGCAGACATTGGAGGGCCAAACTTATCGCAAGCTCTTTCTAGTGCCCACTCTCAAGTTGGCCTGAATTTGAGTTACAGGAAGGTTAACGTGGGTGGTCTCATTCTGCTTCACTGGCAGAACCGTTCATCCAGTTTCAGAGATCGCTTATGTCAGCGGTACTTAATCCTGGTACTGGGGACCCGCTAAACATAGGGCCACATATTTGATATAACCAATCTCTTATACACGTAGGATCTGTAAAGGCAGATTCACAGCAGAAAAGATCCAAACAATGTCAAGATGAGATCAATGTCATACAGTTAACAGCTCAATTAAGCTAAACAAATTAAGAGGCGGGTAATCAAATCAACATACAGAATGGAGTCCAAATGGTCTCAAATGAGTACAGTGGTATGTAGAATCCAAAAATTGTAGCGCTGATTAACACAAAATGCTTCATAGACAAACAAAAATGGCAGTGACCAGGAATTATCTTCATGGCTTCCTGCGACAGATTTTGGCATCAATGTGTTAACTGAACTTCTGCTTCGTTTTGCCAAGTACATGTCATCCTTTCAAATGAATTCGAAAGCAAAAGAAAATACCAAACAGGTCAGGTCTACCAGGGAATTTTCTATATTTACCCAATTGTAAAAAATTAACGATCAAAAAAAGTTTTTGTTAGAGCAGAGTAGTATCGTACAATTTGATGTTTTTCTTTCAAAAATAGATACTTTCAAAAATAAAATAGAAATCCACAGAAGTTTTTTTTTCTAAAAGACCGGAGCAACTATTACAAAGATGTTCCTCCTAGGGATCCTAACTTAGGCAAGTGCACTTCAACAAGAACAAAAAGTAAATGAAGACAGCAGTATTTCAACTTCAAACTCGGAACTGCTAGAAAAAAAGTCGAGAATAAAGCGACATGTCAACTACAACAATTCGAAATGTGTGCGTGTGTGTGTTACGGCTGTTTTCAAACAACAAACAAAACTTGGAGAAAGAACGCCACAGCGTAACACAGGTGGTGAGATAACAGACAGTTTAAATGTATTAAAGTGCACTGTTAGAAAACTCAATTAAAACTGTATAAGCCGGTGACACTGGATGCGTTTTCACGGCAGCCGAGGCATTACCTGAAGATTCCCTTTTCTATCTTTTCGCCTTCCTGGGCGGATCTTTCTGTGTCTTTTCTTTCCACTCCCCCATCAACTTTTTTTTTAGACTACATTGAACTAAACAGCAATCCTTTCAGTGCTACACCAAGTGCGCACATGGAGTGGGCGCTTCCTACAGCGCTCAGGAACAGTCAATTGATTTTAACATTAAGAATTAATTGTTCGTCCGAAAGAAAGTTAATATTGAAAGATTAATGCCCAAGCCAGGACACCTTTCCTCAGCCACGTGGGTCAGTGCGGTGGTTTTAGCGCGTTTTAAATTAAATGCACAATGAGAGCAGCTTGAACTAACTTTAAGCTGATCCACGGGCATGCGCTTGGTTTTTCAGCTCCAAATTCAAATCTGAGTCTTTCCTCCTGTGGACAAAAAGTGTACTTTACGTTACGCTGAGTTATGGCGGACAAGGGTCCTTTATTGACTTCGGCTATAATTTTTTATCTGTCTATTGGGGCAGCAATATTTCAAGTTCTTGAGGAGCCGAATTGGAAGCGTGCAGTGGATCATTACACATCAGAAAAACAACGACTACTACGAGACTATCCGTGTCTAAAGAAAGATGACTTGGACAACATTTTAAAGGTATGAGAACAGCATTTAAGTACAGATAAATCTTTTTATTCATAGCAGGTCATAGTGAAATTAAATTAGAACCAGTTCAGTCTTTGCAAGGCCAAAGTCGATTGATTGTTTGCCGACGCATTAACAATGTTATCCGTCCAATTTGACACGCGCTGCAGTTTCAGTATATAAATATGCCAATTAAATATCAAACTTAGTCCTATGATGCGCATAGTAACCCGAAGTTTATTTGTATAGTTCTGTTTGGTGGGAACCCGTGAGTGTGCGCTTGCGTTTTGTGTGTGTGTGTGTGTGTGTGTGTGTGTGTGTGTGTGTGTGTGTGTGTGTGTGTGTGTGTGTGTGTGTGTGT
>JAOVYW010001204.1:0-11631 GCA_025775045.1 Hiodon tergisus | reverse complement strand
TCAGATCGCTCTGATTATTTCAATCTTATTTTATAAAGTTTAAGTTTTCATAAATTGTGCGATTTTTATTCATTAAATCTTCCACACAATGTATGTACAATTGCTGGGATCACAGGGATCTTACTTGATTTCACTAGAGTTTCTCTATTTATATGTTTCACATCTCTGTAATCTGTTTTCATTGGCGGTTGGTATAATTGGCCATCAGCGATTATTTAACAATGTTACGCTATGTATTTCAGTATTGCAGAGAAACTGACAATGTGATAGGCTGTGTATAGTAGCGAGACCCTTGATCAAGTTTTGTACAGGTGTGAAATACCAGAGGCAGGTGAGAAGAACATGCTGGTGCTACCGCACCCTCTTACATTATGTTATATTCCTAAGTGTTGCTATGCCCTATAAGCAGTGAAATAACAGGATTTCTCGGTTTTTCAGCACTTGGAAACATCTTTTTAAGTATAATGCCCTTTACTGTTAAATTAATCTCTTATTAAAACAGGTTTATGAATTTTGTTTATTGGTGTGGGTCAGAGATTTTATTTAATTTCATCCTAACTCCACTCCCTAGGTTCGCTGGATGATGTATTGGATTGTCTTTGCACTCTTTACAGTCGTGGAAACCATCACTGACCTCTCATTCTCGTGGTAAGACTGGTGTGAAATTACCATTTCATCTGCCAAAAATCAGTACTTTGCATATGTTCCTATTAACTCCATCTTGATGATGTTTAAACAAAATAGACAAAAATATGTAGTCATTGGCATGCATGAATATGTGATGAAATTGGGTTTGTGCCATTTTTTTCAATGCATAAGCATACCTTTTCTTTAAAAAAATTGATTTAATTAATGTAATGGTTTAACTCTGTCATTGTTATTAATCTTTGTTCAAGCACTGAGTATTATCTTCCCATTTTTAAGGTTTCCTCTTTATTATGAAATGAAGATTTCTTTCGTGATCTGGCTGCTTTCTCCCTACACCAGAGGGGCAAGTCTAATCTACAGAAAATTTCTGCACCCTCTTTTGTCTTCAAAAGAAACGGTATGGCAAGACGTAAATCCATTTTTTCCACTTGCGCTTTTTAAAAAAATGACCATTTTTAATATTCTAAATCTTTTGTACGAGGTTGATGATGTAGAGTTACACACAGATGTATGCTATTTGTATATAAATATGTCTTAACTGGTTTACTGAAAATGTTTACTCAAGGTATTGATTTACTGTGTAGCACTGGAAGACGCCTGAATTGCATTCATACTTTTCACAGGTTTTTGTTTTGGGTTATATTATTGTCAGGACTAAGTCTGATGTAGAGGGAGTGGTTATGTAAATTTAGTTACCTTACTAAATGAAAATGTGCACACTCTTAGGAATTCAGAATGTTATATTATTGCTAAACTTCACTCATAGAATCTTTTTTTCTTTCTTTTTTTTAAGGAAATTGATGACTACATCGTCCAAGCCAAAGAACGAAGCTATGAGACCATGATGAACTTTGGAAAGCAGGGCCTGACTATAGCTGCCACTGCAGCCGTCTCGGCAGCTGTGAAGGCAAGCGCCGTATCTCCACATTCTCTTCGTGCCAGACAAGGTTTCATCCAAGTTACCCTTGTTCTCGCAGTTGTTCAGCACATACTGTCCATATAGGAAATTAATCCAAATAATAAATATGACTGTTATTCATTTTATTTATTTTGCATGCTGTTTGTTCATTTTGATATTGAGGTCCATTGTCACTGGTTGTCTGGTTATCTCACACTCTCACATTGTCTCTGCAGGGCCAAGGAGCTATAACTGAGCGTCTCAGGAGCTTCAGTGTGCACGACTTGACACAGATACCTGGTGATGAAGCAGCCAATCGGCCATATCTGGGGTTTTCTAATCCAGGAAAAGACAAAAATTCAGGTGTGTTTGTTTTCCAATTTTAGTCGACATTTTCACATGTTGGTGTACTTTTATGTTGCATTTTTTGTTTTCATATCTTGGTGAATTTCATTTTTAAACATTTTTTCATGTGGATGTGTTCAAACATATTAAATGTGAATGACAAAGATTCATTAAATTATGTCATTTTATTTATTGATTTCATTAATCTGTTCTTTGAACCAGGCAAAACAAAGCCCACCATGTATAGCTCCACCAGAATTAGTTCAGAAGCTAAGGTAGCTCTTGTAGTTCCTGGGCAGGACATTAAAACAACATTTGCATACAATACAAATATACATACAATTGGTTTATTTTATCTAGATTTAATTCCTTTAAGGGAAGAACTTACGCATGTTTTTGTATAACCTTTTACAACTTTGAGCATATTAAACAATTTAGGGACTTTAGTTTAGTCTTTAGAATCTTTAGAGTTTTGGGCATCTTAAGCTATTAGGACCAGTCTGATATGTACTTTGTTCGCTTTTATCCTGCCCTGAACAACTGGGACTGACGCACCAGAGAATTGCTATAAATACTTTTCTTGGACAAACTTTAATATTTAATGTCATACTTATTTACTTCAAATTAGCACCTATAGGGTTATGAGAAAGCCCATTTTTAATATGGATCTCTCTAAATCCAGGTGTATAAATTGCAATTAGCAGGTTGCCAAAGTTTTTATTTGGCCCTAGTGATAATCCGATTTCATTACGTCAAGAATGGGTCACGTCAATCTTTCATACTTCAGCTGGTGTATTGAGTAATTTCCAGGAGAAAAAAATTAAGCGTGGGCTATTTCTTTTTATGTTTTCACATAGAATATTACCGGTATGAGCAAGAGGAAAGATCTGATGAGGATGCTGAAGGCTGCTTCTCTGGGGATGAGGCCGTTGCACCGCGTGGCCTGAGAAGATCCCAGAGTGTGAAGATCACACGGTCAAAAGCACGTAAAGAGGTTTGTCACACAGTTGCGTCTCACAAAGGGTTCTTGAGTTTCTTCTGTGCAGCGGGGCTTATTTCCATTGATGCTATACATTCTAAACAGATCACACTTTTCCCACATGGAAAACGTATTATTGAATGATTGGAAGAACACTGATTTAGAACAAACCTGTGTAAACTTATGAACTTTGTTTTTTGAACAAATTCTTCAGACTCGATATGGATCACTGAAGATGAAAGCAAAACGAAGACCGGCACTGAACTCTGTCAACTACGAAATTTAAATTTCTTAAAAGTTTTGGTCAATATGATATGTATCTATGTTGAGTGCCTCTGTTTTTTTACAATTTTTATTAACTGTAATGGCAGAAGACCTTGTGTTGCATAAAAGCTAATGTTACAGGAATTTTAATTAATATAACACTAACGACATGCTTTTATTATATTTTAATTGTTTGATATGCTAATGATGTGCCTGAAATGGAATGTGCATTTCTTTGCAAATAAGATTTTTTCCCCCCCTAAACTTTTAATATATGGCCTGGATTGCCTGGCTTTTATCTTACTTTTATTGAACCTAGGTCTGATAATTATTTTCTAACGTTTGTTTATTATGAATTTTTACTGAAGCAAAATAACAGGAGTTTAGTTCTAATATGGGCTGGCACCAAATCAAAACTTTGGCAGATACTTACAAGAAGAAGAAATACAGTTATTTAATGTGCGATTGGTTGGTTGTCAAAGGTTTGATTTGGTCCCAGCAATGGTAAAATATATACTTGTTTACATTTTATATTGTGCACAATGTAGGTTTAAAGCGGTTGTCTTGGGGAACAAACTGACTAAACCATGATTTAGTGGTCAAATCTTTCAAACCAAAGGGTTTCTATAATGTTTTTTTTGTCATTATATTATGTTCCTTAGCTCACCTTTTTCAAATTGGAGTCTCCACTCATGAAAGCGAAACCCGCAAACAAGCTGGAAAACCAAATTTTTATATTTCATTTCATAATGTGTGTTTTGAATGGATACTGCAACATGTTCAATGCTGTTTGGAAGTACAATTTACAGAGAAATGCAATTGTACAAATAAAACATGTTGACTGATTAATCTTTATAGCATGACATTTAAAAATAGTTTGTGTTCAAATTGCAGTTTTCTGATTTCCGAGAATGTTTCTCCGCCAACTTCTATTTATCTTTAGTCATGTTACACTATTATCTCTTTCCCTTAAAAGAAAACTATTTAGATTCTGCATAAGTACCTGAACACTGACTTTTGGACCGCCCTGCTGTTTTATTATTTGGTATTTTGCTAAGACTGCAAGTACGGAGCTTCTACCAATGTAGGTAAGCACACGTTCTTAAGCCATGCAATAATTAATGTGCATATCAACATGCATGCTTGCTATTCTTTTATTTGGGCCATTCTACAAATGTGGTGGCAAGTGCTGTCACTCACCTTTATAGTAATTCATTAGAAAATTGGCGAGAGCGTGAGTATTAATTAAGGCTTGGCTGCGAACATGGTAGTGTATTTAAAAATGGGTATATCTGAGTAAATGGTAGTTTAAAATTATTTGAATATGTTTGATTTAAATTGTGTCACCCAATTTAACAGCGGCGTTACTAAAACCAGAATTTACAATTTTATTACAGCCGTAATGCGCATGCACCTGATTTTGCGGATGTTTGGATACCTCGTCTTGTCCAATCCCTGCTCTTGTCAAAGTGTGACGAGCTTCAACAATCTCGTTGATTCCCCCAGTGGAAGTTTTTGTAATGTTATATCTTAGTGTTTTTTTATCTTGGGATGGATTTAGAAGCGGCGTTTCAGCTAGTTGGAGAATTCGGAACGCATCAGAAACAGATGGTCGCTGTGTTGATTTTATTGCAGGTTATTGATTTGCTTTGCTTGACTTAACATCGTTAGCTAAAAACCGTGCGCGAAAAGACAGTTGTTAGGCCAGAAATGTTAGCTAGCCTGACTTTTTATTTAGCAATTTTTAGTTATTTATTTCTTTTCAAATATTAGTTATTGTATAAAACATTGCATATCTACCTCGCAAATCATGTGCATATTGTTACGAACCAATATAAGCCAGTACGCGATAGCCAACAGCAGTTTGTCAGTGAAACAATTTTGACCAGCAAACTTATTAACGTTAGCAAGCTATTTGCAATTGACGACAAAACCTGTAGCCAGATTATCAACACGTATTCAGTTCAGATTCTATGATTACTTAAAATTGACCCGGAAACAAATATATGACGCCAACTACATTACTAAGTCAAATGCGTATTTCCACTTAATTAAATATTGTATTTTTTCTAGGTTTATATGGCATGCCAATCGATGCTCATAGTGCTGGTTGGAGCAGAACCAAATTACATAATAGAAAAAGGTGCAGATCCAACCAATGAAGATTTTTACAAATACGTTACTTTCACTGAGGACATCAGTTCTATTGTTTCAGAGGTGGGGCTTATAGCTTGTTACAGTTCATTTGTGAATGTTATACATTGATAGTAGAACAATAGGTGTGATAACCAAGTTCCTTTTTTAATTTTAATTTTAAATATGTTCAGTCCATATTGGTACCCATTGGTATGCGTTTTAAACCTCAGATCGTATTGCATAAAAAAGACTGTCTAAATCCAACCCTAGTAAAGTAACTGATAAGTTTATATCACTAAGAGCATGAAAGTTGAATTATTCCTATTGAGATTTTGAAAGTTTTTAATTTGGTTAATGATTCACTTCATTTTGTCTTACAGTGGTTCCTAATCGGGCATCAGGCTTATAAGGTGAGCTTGGCTGGCTCTCTGTTTTTTGCGGGGGTTTTAATTGGGAATGTTCTTTTTGGACCCCTTTCAGACAAGATTGGGAGGAAACCCGTTTTTCTTGTAGGTAAGACCTGTTAGTGTTTTTTAAGGTTATGGTTTAATTTGCGCAGTTGGAGGCCTTGTCTACATTAATAAATCTTGAACACCTGATAGAGACGCATGCATGCATGCAAACCTGGTTATCTGTATAGATAAGTTTTAACAATGGCTTATTTCTGCTTTGGACAGGCTTGTTTTTCGAGGTTCTCTTTGGATATGCCACAGCGTTTGCCCCTAACTATGAAGTGTTTGCATTGTCTCGTCTGCTGGTGGGCCTGATGAATGGTGGCATGGCTCTGGTGTGCTTTGTACTGTGTCAGGAGTATGTGGGCAAGTCCTACTGGGCAATGACAGGTAATGCAGATCAGTGGGGGAGAAATGCATTCTTATTATTTAGAGACTTGTTACCATTTGTATGTACCTGTTATGTCATAATTCAAAGTACCTTTCCGTGAATCTGCATATGCCCCTAGCCTGTTAATTTGTTATTTTAGTTATTTTAATTCATATTTTAATTCAGCAGGGTTCAGATGACAGCCTTTAAAATATGAAGTCTTAGACACCTATATATTAAAAATAAATTATTTTTCTACAAAGCACAAATTGCACTTTTGAAAACTGTCAATTTTCTACTTCTACTGTTTTTTTTCCTTCTCTTCAAAGGAACCTTTACCAATATGACATTTGCTGTGGGGATTGCCGTCTTTGCAGCCCTTGGTTTCTTTGTGAGACCATGGCGTACTCTGGCAATGGCAGCTAACTCTACTGGTGTGCTGTTTTTCCTTCTGTGTGTGTAAGTTGTTACAGGGGGATCGGCCGTTGCAAGCAGGTCAGATGAAAATAGGTTGCCGGGTGCAGTCAAACCTATGCTAAGGGTGTTATTGGCGTAGCATGCCTTATGCTGTTTGTTCTGTATAAATCTACCATTGAGAATTCATCCTTGCCATCCTTGTCTTACGTTTTACATTTTAGTTGCTTAGCAGATGCCTTTATCCAAAGCGACTTACACAGTTTACAATTTCTACATTCATCCACTTATACAGCTGGATATTTTACTAAACCAATTCAGGTTAAGTACCTTCCTCCTTGAAAAATGTACCTTGAAAATGTAAAAATGTTTTTAATTTGCATTTAATATTTTGAAAGCAATGATCGACAAACTAAAGTCTTGTTTTTAAACCAAACAATATTTTTAATTTTTTTAAACAGTGCTGATACATGCATTTGAAGTTATCATTTGGTCTTGTTTATTACTGTTTGTCATTTGTCATTTTTTTCTCCAAGAAACATACATTTGCTTTTAATGTTATTATAGATTCATATCGTACAAAGGAAACTGCCCTGTTGAAATGTTTTTCTGAAATGAGTCTCTCACCCCTGATGCAGAACCCTTCCAGAGTCTCCGCGCTGGCTGTATTCTCAGGGCCGCACGGAACAGGCAGAAAAAGTTCTGCAGTACATAGCCTTCAGGAACGGGAGGGACCAGGCGGCCGTGAAACTGAAGCAGCGCTCCAACCCGGCTGGGTCGAGAAGCTCCGGCACCGATGTCCTGAGCCTGGTGACACACTCAGCCCTGCGCTGGAGGACTGTAGTCCTCATGTATGTCTGGTGAGTGATGCTCTAATGTGATGCCACTTGGGCGTTCAGCTTGTGTTAACGCAGAAAATCCCTCTTCACTATGTTGCTGCTGAGACTGGGTTTATTTATTTATTTTTAAGTGTTTCCTGTGATTATTTAATGTAATAGATATAGTTCAGCAACCTCAGTATTTACAAATCTGTTTCTGCATTGATATCCTGCCTTATTATGCAGGGAAACCTTTGTTGCCGAAAGGCAGAAGATGTTGGTTTAAATTAATCCTTTTACATTAAACTAGATCAATATAGATTTATTTGATTTAGCTATGTATTAAATTGCTATTTAAAATTTATTTCCAATGAGGCTTGCTCAGTTTTCACAAATTTAAATTGCTATTTAAATAGGACCTTTACTTTACTAATTTGACCTAGGTATGCCTGCAGTTTGGTGTATTATGGGCTGACTATGAATGGCAGTGACGACACTGGGAACCGCTACTTCCGCGTGGCGATGTTTGGACTGGTGGAACTTCCTGCTTACCCTATGTGTATGTACTTCATCAACAAACAGTGGTAGGTTCTCAGTCGGGCCGCTCTCTGTCATCCAAGGAATATTTGTATCTAAGCCCAGGTGTTTAATGTATTCTAAGCCTTTTCGCTTATAAATCCACTGAGCTTTGATAAAAAAAAATTTCTTTTACTTTTCCAAAATATGCATCTGCCATTAGGGAATTTAGGTATTAGGGAATTGTGGTTTTAATTAGCTGACACACATGAAAAACATGATTTATACCAGCTACTTTGCACTTGGTGAAAAACGTATATTTTTAAGCACATGTCAGTTGCCCAGCATAAATTTAACTTAACTAATCCAGGAGAAATGACATGAGCAGGATGTCTATGAAAAGTTTTGTTGCCTTTTAAAAAATAGATTTTTTTACAGGAATTTAAGGACTTGCTAAACGTTAAATCCAACCAGAATAAGGATGACATTGTGTCACCGACTTTCTATGAAACAAACGTAACGATTTGTCTTTTAGCACAAATAAGACAGAATACATTTTCGCGTTTGCTTTTGAAGGGCCGGCAGGCGAAGAACAATGGCGAGCTTTCTAATATTTGCAGGATTCTCCTGTTTATTTACAACATGGATACCCATCCGTGAAGGTAAGCGATAAAGGGAGGCCGCAGGGTTTGTTTAGCCGTTTTGAATACGCATTTCTTTCTTTCAAATTGTGTTGAAGCATTTCCTTTTTTATTTTACTTCCTTAGATTCATGGTTCAATGCTACCTCATTGGCTTTGTTAGGCAAGCTGATGGTCAGTGCGGCCTTCAACATTGTGTATGTTTACACATCAGAACTTTACCCTACGGTTATTAGGTAAGGTCAGCCAATTCTTCATTAGTCAAACCTGACATAATGCTACATATTTAGTAGATGTCTCTGTTTCATGTTTCCTTCCTCTTTATACAGGTCATTCATGAAACAAAATTAAATGCTTTCAGGTATTGTTTGTTCATGCTCTTTAAGTGCATGTTCAAAAACGATGCCCTGATGCTTTTCGGCGATGTATTTTGTGATTGAACTGCGCTTGTTTGATTTATTTTTGATACGGCTGTTTTGTTGGCTTGTTTCTTGGTTTATCATGTCATGCAATATCACCTCTACTACTGTATGCGTGACTGAAGTGACAATTTACTCTTGATCTCTCTTCTTAGGAATGCTGGTCTTGGAGTCTGCTCGATGTCTTGCCGATTTGGTGGTATTCTAGCGCCATTTGTACCTTCTATGGTATGTTTCTGTAGTTTGGGGGTTAATGTTACATTTGGAAAATCTATCTGTATAATCTGTATTAAGGACATTGAACTGATTTTCCACAAATTGGTACGGGTCTTAAGTGTAAGTGCATAAAGTTCTTGCGTAAGGTAGGTGTGTAAAGATAAGTCTTTGTCTAACAGTGCCACCTTCTGTCCCCACCCCCCTCCTGAAATTTCAAAGAAAGCCGAGTGTTCAGGATATCGTGAAAACCGTGGTGACAATTTTGTGGATTTAAAATGGGGAAGCCTGAGTCAGCTCTGTCCAGACTGTGCTCACTGTAGTGTCTGGTCTTGCCTGCCGTTAGAGAGGTGTTCATCACTCCATGCCCTTCGTGGTGTTTGGCCTCAGTGGGATCTCTGCTGGATGCCTGGGCTTGCTTCTCCCAGAGACTCTTAACAAACCCATCGCAGAGACCCTGGACGAGCTCCACAGCCCTGCCTACCACCGCATCCTGGAGAAACAGGTATGTGTTCAGATTCCCTAAAATTCAGCTTACTGATGTAAGAAATTAAATTGAAATAATGGACATCTGTATTAGGAGTGCCCTTTGTTTCATGTTTTATTAGTGCCAGTGTTGTGAAGATTGATTAGTGTAGCTTCAGAAACCGCCTTTACAAGTATATGAGAGGTAGGCTATGTTTTTTTTTTTTTTTTTTGCTACATTCCTATGATTAAGAAATTATTCTTTTAATGGTATCCAGAGGCAGTAACACCTGTGGTACGTCGATGATGAAAACAAAGGTTATGAAAATGATGGTTTATAGGTTATCATGCGATTCTAAAAGGGTCTTGCATTGTCTCTGTGATTTTTGTGAAAGTCACACCGTGCAGCGATGTCTGCACCATGCCAGCACCCTTTCATACCTGACACTGACAAGGTGCTGCCCACCAGATTTAAGATGTCAGTTAAACTAACTTCATAAGAGGATTATGAAATACCACCCGGAAACAAAATTCTAATTTATTCTTTGAATGTTTTATGTAAAATAAAGCTGAAAACATGGCTAAAAAATACATTGCATTTAAAAAGGACCTTCTTCACGCCTCTGCAATGTAACCGTGTTTACCATAGAAAAATTCTGTAATTTTGTTATCTACGAGGATTTTTCTGTTTTGTGGAATGCTTCAATTAATGTGTACTGTGTATACCATGATGACACTTTCGTTGAATTCATTGAACTGTGGGAAACTAGACATAACTGGGCCAGAGCTTGGGTCTGCTGATGTAAACATAACTGCCGGTGTGAACGAGGTATTCGTGAACTATTTAAAAAAAAAAAAAAAAAAACCTGTCCCAGGTAAATTAGTTAATGAGGTCTATATTTGTTTATCCTTTGCCAGGTTTACTTGTTCGAAGAGGACCCGTCCAAGCATAAAGCCCTGGAGTGAGAGTTCGCCACACATCCAAAATGAAAGAAACTTAACTTATTTCTATGAGACAAAGCTCACTATTAATAATGGGTATCGGACAGTGGTACTTCTGTGTAGGCCCTCTCTCGATGCTAATCAGCATTGAGCGTCTCTGAATTGACAGAATGTACTAAACCACCGATTTCAGATAATTCTTCCGAATCACTGGTCATTAAAATATTTGCTACATTTATATATACATAAAACGTATATTATTATTAGGGTATTAAACTTCTGTGTTTTTAACGTGTACATGTGGCCTTTTCTGTTGCACTAAGATTCCAGAACGATCTTAGTTATCGTAATGTGCCTTGTTGAGCATCGAGTTAGGATTTTTGAGGCTTGATGCCTTCAAAAGTGATAAATTCACTTGAAAAACTTCACAACTACAAATGTTATAAATGCATATTAAATGGGGACCAAGCTGCCATTAACTGCCAAAGTTGATAAATTCCAAATCAACCAACACCTTGTTACCAAGCCTTATAAACGTAATAAGTAATGTATTTGTTTTGATCTGCTGGTCAGATCTTATGCTGCTAAATATACAAGGTCTCACCTGTTATGTGACCTTTTTCTGTGTACTTCATGGCAATATTTCAAATGTGTTTCCATAAACAGTTTGACTGTAACAGTGTATTGTATGTAAGCTAAGGAAAAAGGAATATAATTCAAGGACTCTCCTGTGTTTAACTTTAAAAAGCCGTTGTGGGGTCCTTACAATGAGACTGCATACTGGAATTTGGCTTGCATTAAGTTTTGCATTTTAATCATTTGTTCAAATTTGTTCAAATAAAATGTTGCATTCAATATTTCAATTCATGGTATTTTATTTTTATCATTTAAAACAATTTATAATCCTAAATATTGTAATTATGGACCTCTGCTGCATCTGAAGTTGTTTTCTACAATATTTAATGTAATGCATAGATCTGGAGGCCAGAGATGGTATTTTGAAATGTTATCTTTTTGATAAATGCTTAAATAAAAGGCATCCTTAAAATTTTTCCTCATAATATGTCGTATAGGAACAGTATTGCAACAAAAACTCTTATCTAATTTCAAAA
>JAOVYW010001203.1:0-16564 GCA_025775045.1 Hiodon tergisus | reverse complement strand
CTGGGATGTTGGTGGGTTTCCTCACATGAACTGCTCGCGTCAGGTCCTTCCACAACATTTCGATCGGATTAAGGTCAAGACATTGAATTGGCCATTCCAAAACATCAACTTTATTCTTCTTTAACCATTCTTTGGTAGAACGACTTGTGTGCTTAGGGTCGTTGTCTTGCTGCATGACCCACGTTCTCTTGAGATTCAGTTCACGTAAAGAAGTCCTGACATTTTCATTTAGAGTCCGCTGGTATGTTTCAGAATTCATTGTTCCATCAATGATGGCAAGCCGTCCTGGCTCAGATGCAGCAAAACAGGCCCAAACCACGATACTCCCACCACCATGTTTCACAGATGGAATTAGGTTCTGACGCTGGAATGCAGTGTTTTCCTTTCACCAAACATAACGCTTATAACGGTTATATTTTGGTCTCATCCATCCACAAAACACTTGAGCAAACTGCAGACGGGCAGCAATGTTCTTTTTGTAGTGCAGTGGCTTCCTCCATGCAACCCTACCATGCACACCATTGTTGTTCAGAGTTCTCCTGATGGTGGAACTCATGAACATTGCCATTAGCCAATGTGAGAGAGGCCTTTAGTTGCTTAGAAGTTACCCCGGGTTCCTTTGTGACCTTGCGGACTATTACACGCCTTGCTCTTGGAGTGATCTTTGTTTGTCGACCATTCTTGGGGAGGGTAACAATGGTCTTCAATTTCCTCCATTTGGTCCAAACTCTTTTATAAGTATAATATTTTTTAATATACATTTTTTGTGTTTAATTGGGATCTACTTATAGGACTTAGAAATCTGATGATGTTTTAGGCCATATTTATGCAGAAATATAGAGGGTTCACAAACTTTCAAGCACCACTGTATAATATATTTTTACTCATAAACTGTGGCTCATTGATATCTACATATTAAGAATTGATTCATATATTTTAATGTCATAAAATATATATATTTGTTATCAATTTCAAATGAAGAGTGTGAACAACCTCACCTATTGTCACCTGGTGGAAGTTAAGAGTTTTTAGGCCCTTGTTAGAGACGACCATCATGGAAGGTCTGACTGCAGGACAATGCAGCTCCAAGTACAGAGTGTTATAGGGGCTGATCAGAAATAGGCCAACATGTGAAACAAGAACAACACGTCTGTTGTCTTAAATTAAAGCCGTAGAGTTGGGAGAAGTCTGCTCCTCAATGATTGCTCAATGACTGAACATGTAAACCTTTTGGTATGTACAATAAAAAAGTCATTTCAAAGTGGAATTTATATAATTAGTAACTATAATATTAAGGATTCCCTCTACAACATTCTCTACAATAATTTATTCTTTTGCCAAGCAAGAGTGAAAACCTTTCTATGCACATTTGAAAAACCATTAAAAAACACGGTTTTCTCCGTTTCAGTCCCTAGTTTGACCTACATCAATCTTAGACGAATTCACTTTCCGGAAAACATGTCAATGAAGATTGCAGTCTAGTGCTCAAATATTAAAATGATTTTGTTTAAGGTTTCACAGTTCCTGTGGCATTATATGTACTTGGCAGAAGAATGAAAGAACCCAGTGAACGATAGTGCTTACGTTTTTTATATTAAAAGAGTATTCACACAGAAAACGAGGGACTTTTATCTGAAACAGGTCTCGAGGAGAGGGAAGGGAATACCTGCACAGGTCCTCCGTCTGTTTAAGGTCTGAAGTGTCTCCATTGGAAACAAAGCAGGGGATGATGTAACGACAGAGGCGCTCTTGGAAAGAGTTAAGCAGAGAGCGCTTGCCCGCAGCGTATTCATCTGAACTAAAATATAAAAATCCCACAGCTTACCTTCTAACTAGCATTATGCAACATCCATGACACATTACATAAATGACAAATATCAAATACATGTCTGAAAATGTATATTTCAATAAAGAAAAGATGCAGTATGCATAACAATGTTAATGTAACGACATAGGGATGCGTTCACTTAAAAAGACACGCATAGCAATTTCTATTTAATCATTTTAGTTACACCTCACCATTTCCCAAGTTTATATTTGCACACTGAAAACATACATACAGTTTCTAGTGAAAATCTTCCTAGTGATATTCACGGCCTAAGGCTAAGTACAGTTATTCAGGCACTTGCAACAGTCGAGTGTTGCAATATTTGAGGAATACATTTTTTCTAAGCAAATAGCATCTTCCGGCCCGGGGCTGAGAGAGACATCCTTTCATTGGAAGTTGAGCCCTACCCTTCCTGGATGTCGGCTTGGTTGGGAGGCTGGAATGGACTGTTGCTTTTGGATGTGTGAGACCCTTTACTGCTCTTCTGTTTCACAGCTGGCTTGGCTGAGAGGCCACTGGCCTGTTGCTTCCTTCTCTTCTTTGGGTCAATCTGTGCGTCCTTCTTACTCTGCAAATGTACAGGCTAAAGTATTTCAGCAACAAGGCTAAAGTGTATATGTCTGCTTTCAGTGTGGTTTGCTGTTAAAATCAAAATACATCACGCCATTATATATTATGTAGCACGGACCTCGGCTCAGAATATTTGAATACACAATGCTTTTTCAGTTCATTCTGATATAGATTTGTGGTGTGGATGGGGGGATGGGATTAAACCTGACATCCATGCCACTGGCTTACCAAGATGTCCAGTCCTTTTCCACATCTGACGTCCTTGTCTATGGTTTGTAAATTCTGCGCTCGCAGCTCCTCAGGCTGACACAGCAAGTGGACCGCCTCTTCCCTTACTTCCTTGTCAGACAACGTGGGCTTGAAGGTCACCTGCACAAGGCATTTCTGTAAACACAAGCATAAACAGCACCTTACTCAACATGTGGAGAATGAATAAGCTTGAGCATTACCTAGCTTACCAAAATTGATTAAAGCAGGTCTCAATTGAATATTTTCTGGCGTGTATATAAAATTTCAGCAGCGAGTAAAGTTTACCTGTCCAGGTAAGACGCGTCCCGCAGTGGGGGTGATGGTTATTTCGGAGCAGTCAGGGGGCGCAAACTCAAACAGCCGGGGCCTAACAGGAGCAATGGGGCCCTTGCCAATCCGGGGCACAGGGTGTGTGAACTCATTACTGCTGGTGTGTGAGTTCACAACGTACAGTAAGGCAGTGGACTTGTCACCAATTGCTGTCGGCCCAAACTGCACCAGTGAGTTAGAGAGCTGTAGGGGAGGGTGGACTGCAATGGCTCGGCACGAAAGCTTAAAATCCCTTAATGAAACAGAACAGCAAGAAATTATACTGGCATTAACAATAATAGTGTGCAATAATTTAAATACCTGGGTTAAGAACCTGGGTGGAATAATGTGTTGTTTAAATGATAAAATTTACTTTGCTTAATGGTGTCTGTTACTCTAATAACCCATAATATAATACTGGTTTCAAACAAAGGATTTCAATATAAAACTGTAAAATTCTTATTAAGGAGTTTGAGGATTTAATTTTAGTCACGTAAAAAAACACTTTGTGACAGCTTATTACGGATAAAATGGAGCACAACTTAAACTAAGGTTTTGGGATACGTCTTCCCTACCTGTTAGTTGCGGATTTGCAGTTGAGTTGAAAACTGTATTCCCCTGCCTTTTTGGCACTAAAGATAATGTCAATTTCCAGGGTTTCCTGGGGAAGAAGTGTCCCAAAGCCATCGTTGGGCTGGATATCAACAAACTAGGTGAAGAAAAAAACAACATTTATTATATTATATCGTTATATACTGTTCATCAGTACAGACAGAAAATTAGCGCAGGACCGATGTGAATCCAATAGATGGCGATCTTAAGCTAGTCATTTTCAGTTCAACCTGCTCTTCACAACGTTAGTCAAAACACACAAACACACACACACACACACACACATCGAGATTAAAAAGACAGTAAAATATCTGAGCTGACAGAATTGGGAAATAGAGGTCTGATACGTGTCAGAACATTCGATCCCTACATTTAAATAGTATTACACTCCTTCAGTCAGCCTTTCTGAGCCCAACATAACTTTCAGTGTGCTCTGTACCTTAGGGATTCCCAAAAATCCAAATTCCTGAGGAAGGAGGGATAGGTTTGTGAGTTGGACACTGGTCTTTACTGACTCAAAAATGGAGCAGTGTCCAAAGTCCACCTCTGTCCTGTCAAACTTTAGATCAGAAGTAGTAATGACCGCCTGGACTGTGAATGGAATTGGGCGGACCTTGAAGAGAATTTATGACAAATGAGAGAAAAAACATGAAGGAAATAATCTAGTGGACTTGAAAGACCCTACCACAATGAGTCACTAGCAACATATGTCACTCTTACCAGACCCCAAACTGACCCCTTAGGTCAGTTTTAGTGATACAGTGTATATAAGAGGTCAACAAATAATGTAGAGTCACCAGTAACAACATGACTCAGCATCAGTACAGAAACAGGAAGAAGGAGAATATGAACGCTGCATGGGACAACGCAACCATGGATGACCATTCGCAGTTTATGTGATTTGGCAAGTTTGAATAACTAAGCACTTAAAACGTTAGCGCGTATTTGGTTTTTCCACTGCTGTAAACAAAAGCCACCGCAGTGTCTCTGCTTTAACTCAGCGTCTGGTCTTTCTGTTGGATTTACGCAGGATAACAGGACTTGCTAATCAGATGTCAGGAAAACAGACCAGGCCATCCCTGCCTTTTGTCATAGTTCCTTGCTGTCAGTGTCACTTATATCACTTCTGATAACACTGCATCGCCAAGTGCCCTCTCAAAGGCCTTTTTATTGTGCCACTCGCCTTGATTTTCTGTAGAGGAACATAACATATAATTGCTAATATACTCCTCTACTTTCTCCTTCTCTCACCCACTTTGAAAAGCACAAGACAATTTCCTCTTCAGTATTGTTATCTTTTGCCCCCTAATTTTCACTGGCCACCCTCACACAAAGCTTTCAAGAAACTAGTGTTTGGAATGATCTTCTGTTGAGACCTACAATAACTGTCTCTTTCTATCCTATCCTGCAGGGTCTTGATAGCCCTCCCATCTGGTGCACCCATCGCCCTGCTGTTAATTTATGCTGTAACTTCCACCCAAATACACAAATACAATATCTAACGCTTTCTCTCATCGATCCCTTTGTGCTGTGATGTCTTCTCATGGTTTTCCATGACGTAGTTATGTTGGTGACACCAAAAAGCCTCCACCACACTAAAAGCTACGCAGTGATTTCTAGCTGCATCACAAAGATGAGTGCTTTTGTGTCTACCCTTTGCTGGATATAAGAGATCTTTTCTTGCTGTTTCAACCAAACGTATTAAACGTATTAAGCCAGTTTGGATAATGGTGTCCACCTAACTCACTGTTCGTCAATGCACGTCCCAGGAGCCAGCGGTGGACGTAACTTAAACAACAATGCTTGGCAGCCCCATTTAAATAAAATACACAATAGCCGTGAAATACGGGTAGCTTGACGGTAAGGAATAATATTTAATTAGTAATCAAAAGCAATCCTTGCAGTAAATAAAAAGTATTTGTATAAGGAGGTCTAAATATTTCATAATGATTTAGTTGCAATTTAGCCTTGTCCCCTGGAACGGAAACATTTATAAACGTACTCAATTGCATTGTGAACGGCTTTATTTTGTCTTGAAAAAGGGGAGGCAACCCTCACACTGTTCACACAGCAAAAGTGTGGCCCTACTCAAAAAAATAGTGAGCACTGGCCAAAATAATATATGTAAACACAAACAGTGCCATAATAGTTCAAACCATAACAGGAGCAATCACATTTTTCAATTTAAGCAGAACTGTAACCATAGTCAAACAAGGCCAATGAAGCATTTCCACACAATGAAGGGTATCATGCCCAAAGCTGTGTTTTCACATGACTAATTTCTAATGACGTTGGTGCTTTTTTTTTTTGCTTATGACCTTGTTTACTAAGATCTGCTGCTGTTTCGCTGCAACAGTTTCCTGGTTTCCATGCGCCAGGTCAGAGCTGGGCTTCAGCCAGGCCCCTGAACCGTAGAACAGGTTTTCTCTCTGCATGCGTTTCCATGCCTCACATACTGATGTTGCGTTATGAGATGCTGAGGCCAACTCCATACTAACACCTTCTCTCCTCTGCCAGTGGGGGGAGGGAACAGAGCAGGGTGCTGTTTTTTGGGAAGGGAAGATTTGAAGCTTTTCCAATAAGCGGAATTAGATGAATCATTTCTACAGATATAGAAGCCAGTGACTGCTTCAACTGAGCTCCTCACGTGACTTTTACAGCTTTTGCTAAGCCTAAATGCACAAAGTTTTTCTTTCTATATAGGAATACCAACTTCATTCATTACGTAATTACACTATGCAACAACAGTCTATGAATATGAAACTTGAAAGGGGAACATTAGAATCAAATTTATATATATATAATTTCAATATATTATTCAACCCAAAGAGCCAAATTCAGTCAAAAAGAAGTAATAACTGACTTTTTGACTGAAGCTTGTAATAGAAACATGCAGAGTGAAAGTCAGTGTGACAATTTAGAGCCTGGCTTCATATGAAATGATGAGCTCACAGTTGCCTCTTATTCTCAACCTGATTAAAAACTAATAATTCAACGGGCAACCAACCTGGTCTGCCACTTGTACCGTCATAGGGACTTCCAAGACCCCGGTTTCGCTGTCAAAGAACCTGGCTGCATCCCTAGGCAAGGAACACCTAAAGGGAAATGGGAAAACAGACATGTTAAAAATACGGTTAACGCACTTATATTTGTGGCCTCAAACTAATTAAACTTAATTTGAATTCACTTCAGTCACAAAGTAAATATTTCTAATTAAACCCCTTGGAGTTTAAACAAAAAGAAACCATTATGGACAGAACACTCATGGTGGCAAGGCAAAAAAAGACAGATATTACCCAGTGAAGCTGAAGAACTAAAGTCAGACCTAATGTGCAGAAAAACTGCTGAACTGCCAGATACAAATGTGAAACGGCAGAGGATCTGCAGTAGAACAATCCGGAACAGCTGACTGCTTGAAATTTCTATCACTATGGATATAATTAGTGGAATCATTTTAAGTATTCTACATTGTTATTGCTGTCGTGGCTGTATTCTGAAACAAGAGGTTCTGCCTTCTCAGTACTGCCATGGCAACATTAGGCACAGACTTGACTGGCGGGAAACTATCATCCATTCATTAGATTATCTTATGATACAAACAGGCTCACTAGCATTTCTGGTTCCATGCTGCCAATCAGATACAATTCCAAAAAACTGAATAAGAACAATATGGAAAACAATACAGTGTAAGAATAGGCCCTTTGTAACTGTCTTCTTTCAAAGTTTTCTTTCAAACTGTCAGATGTGTATTAGGATTAACAATACCAATAATAAAAATGTTAGAAAATACTTTCTGGATTTCTTCGCTACTAGAAGACTCCCAGTCGAAGATCACAGTGACATGATCGAGATTCAGACGGGTAAAACTGAGTCATAGTACCCAGTCTGTGCGCCTTTATTGACTGAGCCGCTTAGCAGCTTGATGCTTTGTTTTATATTTTCACTTAAAATGTGCATAGCCCTGACACAACAAGAAATATATATATATATATATATATATATATATATATATATATACTGCATATATAACAACTTTCAAAAGAATTATGAGGACAGCTTCGTAAAGAACAGTATTTGCATCTGGCGTTAGGCTAATCATTTCAACTTGTTTCCAACAAGGGGCTTAAAAATAGTCCTTTTGTGCTGCTGATAAATTTATTTACCGCTTCACTTGTTCCCTGCTAACAGCATCTCTGCTGGAGCCGGACTGAATTAGCCTGGCAGAGTAAAGTGGAAGAGCCTGGTGGGATTGCGTAGGTCCCATCTGTCCGGAGCAGTTTGAGACGGCCAATAGTTACTGCGTCTCAACATTTTGCCCGCAGTTAGCGCTAATAAAAAAATAAAACCTCAAATTATATCTGCAAATATCTGCTTAAAAAGATGTTTAGATTTAAAAAAAAAAAAAAAACATTAAGATATAAATGGAGTTCCTCACTATGGCCTTAGACCAGACCAGTTAAAAAGACACTAAAAAGTACTGAAATACTATAGCTATTAAAAGTGCATTATTTGCAATGGAATACAGCATATGCAAACGACATGTCGGAGTATACAGGAGGCACACAGAATGAATCACTGGTTTCTCATACTTCTCAAACTCATACATACTCTCATACAAAAATTTCCTGCTAATCTGCCACGGCTGTCACAACTGGCAAATTCAAAATGTTCCATTTGCACTGGTTTTGGTCTCAAATGAAAGTCTGTGAGGGAAACTATAATCTGTAGACCACCTATGATCCAAATCAAAATGACTCACAAAGAAAATCAACTGAAAATCACTGCCATGTCTGACAGTAAAAAAAGGATCTGATTCATTCATATCTGTAAACCACGTCATTGTGAAAACCTAAAAATAAGTCACATGATTTAAAATACGCTGGGTTTTTTGCTCGCATTTTCCCATTATAACAGTGCTCATGAGTACCTGTTATAAATAACATTTGAAAAACAGAAAGAATCCATCTGATGTAAATGCCGACTTTTGACTAAATGTTCAATAGCAAAAGACAAGGTCGCGTCTCCACGGCTCAAGTTTTGGCAAGTTTTCCGAGATTTATTTGTCTCAGCCTGCATGATGTAAGGACCGTGTGCTTCAGTATTGGTCAACGTAATCTGTGTAATCTGAGAGAAAATCGGCAGTAATCTCCCTTTTACTAGCCCTTGACAACTGTTTTTCCTTACTTTGCAGATTAACAGGGCATGCAGAGTTTAAAAAAACACAAACGCTGGAATTCAATGTGTGTATTGGTTTTCATTTAGTCACTACCGTCACGCTGCTTTAAGCAATGTGAAGCACTGAAGGCAAAAACAAATATCAACATCATTGGTATTTTATATCATCAATATCATTAGTATTTTATTTAACCGTGGGATTAAAATACATTACATGGCCAAAAGTAGGGCACCCCTTCAAATTAGTAGCTATTTTAGCCACACCCGTTGCTGACATAGGCAACCATTTGCAGGAGAATGCAACTGAAGAGCTCAGTGACTTTCAACGTGGCACCGTCATAGGATGCCAATTTTCCAAAAAGTCAGTCTGACCAATTTCTGGCCTTTTAGAGCTGCCCCGGTCAACTGTAAGTACCGTTATTGTGAAATAGAAACGTCGAGGAGCAACAACAGCTCAGCCGTGAAGTGGTAGGCCACACAAGCTCCCAGAACAAGCCCGCTGAATAGCTGAAGCATGTCAAAATCATCTGCCCTTGTTTGCAACACTCACTACTGAGTTCCAAACTGCCACTGAAAGCAACGTCAAACTGTTCTTTTGGAGCTTCGTGAAACGGATTTCCGTACTAGCCGCAGGCTAGCCTAAAATTACCATGCACAATGCCTTATACAATGGCCGAAGTGGTGTAAAGCCTGCCTCCATTGGACTCTGGAGCAGTGGAAACACGTTCGCTGGAGTGATCACGTTTCACCATCTGACAGTTCAACGGAGTAATCTTGGTTTGGTGGATGCCAAGAGAAAACTACCAGGCCTAATGCATAGTGTCAACTGTACAATGGTCTGGGGGCTGTTTTTCATGGTTCGGGCAAGGCCCCTTTGAAGGGCAATCTTAACGCTACAGATTACATTGACATTCTAGACAAATCTGTCCTTCTAACAGTTCTAATCTGCCTTTTCCAGTTTCAGTAAGACTTTGCCCCCGTGCACAAAGCAAAGTCTATACATAAATGGTTTGTCAGGAGTGTGGAAGAAGTTGACTGGCCTCCACAGAGCCCTGACCTCAACCCCAGCGAACACCATTGAGATGAACTAGAACGGCAGCTACGAGTCAGGCCTAATCGTCTAACATCAGTGCTCCACCTCACTTATGCTCTTGTGGCTGAATGGAAGCAAGTCCCGGCAGTTGTTCCAACATCTGGTGGAAAACCTTCCCAGAAGAGTGGAGGCTGTTATAACATCCAAGGAGGGCCTGACTCCATATTAATGCCCATGATTTTGGAATGAGATGTTTGACGAGCAGGTGTCTACATACTTTTGGCCATGTAGTGTATCATGAGGCTGAAAAGCAATTAAGCTGGGACAAGAAAAGTAATTAAGCTTGTATTGTTTAACAAGATGTGTTTAGCATTTCATTATGGGACAACAAATTGACAAAAGCCTGTAATGCACTACATTGATATGCTTTGTATTTCAACATATTTCTTCATTTGTATTTTGGCATTAGAAAGCTTCCATCCTGGGCCAGAGTCTAGGGAAAGACTGGGTGGGAATAAAGCATTTATCAAAAACAAAAACACTGAAGTACTGTTAAATAAGATACTCCCTCTTTAACCTCAACCCTGTTCAAGATCTTCCAGATCAGGCTTTTTGGCTACCTTTCATTAGCAGCCAATTTCTATCTGGATACATTAGGTTAGATTATCTATACTACAAGTAATACATTAAATAGTTATGGGGTTAATAGGTAAATAATAATATCAATATTAATAGGTCCAATTAAATATTTAAGAAGAGAGGTATACTGTGGCTCTGGAGGGCCAGGGCTGCCCTCCAAGTGACAATGCTCTCTTTTACTTAGAGTCTCCCAAAAGCAGGGGTCAAAAAATGTGGAGTATAATGTGGAGGATTATAAACTTCAGGTAGCCTCAAAGCCAGGTTCATTTTGTTACTGTGTAATCGTGCTTATAAACCTCTGGAGGAGAAGTGACAATATAAAAACTTTAATGCAAGATTTAGCACAGCTGCAGAGTGTGGAAAGAAATCTTCTGTTCTTTTTAACTGACACCTTCTGGTGCCTTGCTCGGTACATACTGCAGGTCCTGACGTGTCTCACACCCCTACTACACACCAGTATACAGCTCAGCCAAAGGAAAAACATTAGTAATCAATGTCAAAAAGGAATTATTCACATTAAGAGAGAGCCATAGTTGATGTACTAATTCGATTGTTCACCATGATACTTAAATTACAATAATATAATTGATCATTGATTATAATTTAATATAATTTATGAAATTATAATAATATATAACTTACAGATGTGGTATAAAAGTGGTGCTCTGCGTGTTTTAATGAAGGCCTTTAGAGGTATTTGGTCACCGTTATTTAAATTTATGTGCAATTATGAATGGTAAATTCCGTCTTATTCATTTGCAAATGCATCAATAATAACCAAAGATACAGACAATATACTGACATTGAAAGGCTTGTTGATTTAACAGATAAAAGGAACAACAAAAAAATAACTATTTTCTATGTTTCACTATACAAATTCACCCTTTGTTTTATGCCAGAGGGTGGCATGATTAAGTCAATTTAGTCTATAACATCTGATCCTTCGATGATAGTAGCAACACTAAAATGTGAAGACTTTGTCTTGAATATTACGTAAGCAGATGGGGGGTGATATAGTATGTGAGAGATGGAAGGGAAGCAGGCAAACTGCCGTAACGTCTGCCTAATCTCCATTTTAAAATGCGGTTCACTAAAGCAGCTTACCGCAGTTTAACTTCCCATTCACGCTTCTACCCTTAGCTCTTGGCCAATCCAATACACCATTCACATCTGTCATTTGAGTTCCGGCAACTGTGCCACAAATCTTCTTAACTATCAATACGCCTTATTGACAAAGTATGTGAAAACCCTTTATACAAGCCGATCTCACTTCTCACCCCAGTCTTGTACTTACGCACTTTAGGTGGGCAGGTCTTTCTCTCACACAAAGCTGTTAAAAGCATTGGCAATAGGTAATTTCGTGCAACTATCATCTATGTTCAGGCTTTCAGGGATACATTTAAAGACTCAAAGAACAATTTGATGATTTTATGAATGTTTTTGCCTACAATGTTAAATCATCTTAAACTTAAACATCGTAAATCGCCTAACTTGACTATCCCAAAGCCAAATACGCCACCACTTCATTGGCGACGCTTCATGGGCAAAATGTGTAGATGAAATTGACCACTCAAATCATATTCTCATGTTTGGTTCAAATAAATGACAATATTCAACTCATATGAACTCGAAAAGATTTGAAATAAATAGACTTAATAGCATCATTAGCCGTCGGGAAATATTAACTATAGTCAACCATTATAGACAAAATGGGCAAACATTTTGTCAAACATCCAATATGTATCAAACATAAGACATTAAACAAAATTGCCTGGATAATGAGGTTTGTTCTAGCGGGATTCACTGATTACCTGGGCAAGAATTTGAGCTGCGATTGAAAGCCGGAACGGGCCTGGATGTAACCTGTCTTCGGTAGAATTTCCATATGGTTTCTCAGTTCCTTGCACACTTCAAATGTAAGCCGGAGAGCTGTGCTTGACCTGAAACGAAACACATTGTACTAGCACACCACACCAAATCCTTCATAGACTGTGAAATGTCAACAACGTCATTTACATGCAACGGTATGCATAAATGAATAGTTTTTTAATGCAATTAGTACACATATGCATATACATATGAACGCAAAAATAGTCCACTCATTGACATAAAGCTAACGAATTTTAAGCATAATATGAAGCTTTTTGTCAAAGTTACTAATGTAAAAATAAAATAAAAAAGATCCAGTCCTGATTTTTACTCCCACCACGAAAATGACCCATTTACGTTGTTCTCCAACAGATGGCTCTCCCTGTGGCAAGGACACACTGCAGCTGGTGATATATATGGAACTCCACCTGGGGAATTCTTCATGGATGTCCAACTACACACATACCTCTCCTTTAAAGGACTTTGCACTACTTGGCTCACAGTTACAAGTAAGGGCTCAATTAAATGTTTACACTAAAAGGATTGTCCACAAGGACGTTGAGACCGGAGTTAAAATTGTGTGTAAAATGCTAAAATGCTTGAAAATGTAAAATTTAACCCCGATACATTTCTCTCACCACTACAGTGATCCAATTTTAGAGGGATTGAACCGACAGTTTTACGTGTTAAGAGGATGCTCACTAACTGGTAATATTAATAGATTTTTACTGCAGAATTTCTAGATCAACCACTACACATACACAGACGTGCGGAATCTCTGCTGCATTACAGGCACACTGCTACACAAGGCATGGCAAAATTCTGCTGTCCTCTGAAGAAGCTACATCTGTTTTCACACCATTGACATCATTTCGGAGAAAGCATATGGGAAAGACTATCATTGTTTTTGGAGGTTACTGTTGATTATCATAACATGACGCAGATCAGGTCAAAGATTATCTAACGAAGTGTTTTGCCCACAACGTATGCTCAAAAGAGGCTATTGTTAAAGTTGTATGTACTGTAATCAAGGCGAAGGACAAAGAGAACCCCAAAGACTCAAATACTTGTATAGGGTGATGAAGGCTTATGAACTTATTAAACAGGCAGCCAGAGGTGATACAGAACCCCTAGTGGGTCCCTCAGTAGTTAGGGAAGGTTGTCTTTGCAATGACCGCAAGATACAGAACAAACCTACTTAGGACAGTGCTGGTATAAATAGCCACTGGGATTTTAATTTTAGAAATTCTAAATAAAGAGAATCTATATCATTGTAGCCTAGTCTCATTTCACCTTAGGATAAAAAAACAGGTGCATTGTTGAGTTTGTCATGTGGAACCCTCAAAACAATGGATATTAATCAGCTTAGCCCCATTTTGTCAAGGTGAAAACGAGGATGTGCGAAATATCAAATACGGTTAATCACATCCATGAAAGAGCAAAAAATATTTCTGATATAGAAAGTCCAATTAGATTGTTACAATTGTCTAATGCATGGATGCTTTTTTAAATACATTTTGTGCCCTGTTGGGCATGTGTTTCCTGTTCCCGTGTGTCTAATTACTAGAAGATGACCTGCATCTGTGATTTGGATGGAGTCTGCCATATAAGAGAGAGAGAGAGAGAGAGAAAGAGCAAATGAGAGAAGGGGGCGAGAGAGTGAGTGAGAGAAATCTCATTCGGAAATCTGTTTGTGATCTAGCCATGTTTTGTTCTTTATAATCGGTCTTGGTGCTGCGAAAAACCGCAGACCATTGGTTAATGCAATCTTCCTGTTTATATAACTAGGTGAAGTGTAGAGGAGGTAAGCTGGTTTGTGGAAGACTTTACTTTGTTTTTTTCTCTCCGTGGGGCTCTGTGAGATTTTCTTTTTAAACCCCAACACCCAGGCTAAATCAGAACTTTGATAGCCCGCTAATTGCATTTAGTAGTATTTAATAGCATTTTTTTTGCAAGTATCTGGTTTCTTCTTTCTTCTACTAAAAAAAAAAGCAATTTTAGAGGGTTAGCGGGTTGCCAAATGTTTGATTTGATCCCACCATTCCCATCAAGTTTTGATTTGATTATCATTACATATTAAATTTATTAGATTTAGCGACTGCTGTTTTCTTGGTTTATTGCAGTATAACGTGTTCACAACAATAACAATGTGTTCAATATTTTTCTTTTGAATAAACACAACAGCCCTGAATTTAAAAGCCAATATTTATGGGCAAGTGAAGTCAGGTCTGGAATTTTCTGCTGGTGGCGCTCAAAAGGTTTCGGATTTTGGAGCATTTCGAATCTCGGATTTTCGGATATGGGACGCTCAACCGGTAGAAACATTTTCTGAACTCACCTGCTTTGCACAAAAATTCTGTCTTGATACAGATGATCGTACATGCAGATTTTGAGGTCAATGTTCGGTTGAACCACCCACACAGGAATACTGACTGCCACCCCTCGGACTGTAATGGGGATCTGGGAATAAAAAATCCTGCAGTTATTTTTTGTTGGTCTATTGCAACTGAGATTTGCATTAGAAAAAATACAACTTTACCTTTTGAGAATCGGGGTCAGAGAATTTAATGTGAAAGTCCCTTTTTGCCTCTCCTGGAATGGTTGGTGTAAAAAGAATTTGCAGTTTGACACATCCGAAAGGGCCAATTTCCCCCTCTCTAACCTGAGGGGTGAAAAACTTCTTTAAGGCAAACCGTATTTAAAAAATGTTTTAGGCAATTTCCAAACCCTAAAGGTATTTTTGGGATCAACAATCTACTGCAGTGCCGTAAAAACAGCAATAGGTGTCATGTGACATTCCAATTACGTAGTTCTTTAACCTGTTAAAGTTAAGTAATATTCAAGGACTGCTAGTCAAGCTTCCTATTTGGTCAGTATTAACAAGTCAAAGCTGCTGCATGAAGCTGAAGGCAAGCCGGGTATTTACTTTAGCATATTACAACACAGAAATTACATTTCTTCATATTAGTTCGCTGAAATGGACAGCAGTTGAGCATTGAGTGATCGAGATGTGGGAATTAAAAATGGGGCAAAATAATGATTTTTTTCTGCTTTGTTTCATTGAGCAAGGATTTTCAGGAAACCATTTGTTTAAAATTTCAATGCCCTCCATTGTTTCCATCTTTCTGCCTGATGCAATGGCATAGGAAAAACATTTTCACCTTACAATTTACTATTACAATTTTCTTAGCTGACGCTTTTATCCGAACAGCTTTATCCACAGCTAACAATTTCTACATTCATCCACTTATACAGCTGGATACTTTACTGAAGAAATTCAGGTTAAGTACCTTGCTTAGGGGTACAACCGCTGGGGTGGGACTTGAACGGGCAAGGTGACAGGCTTGTAACCGAAAGGAAACTAAAATTGTAATTGAAATTGTACTGTTTGATTATTTGGTTATATCTCAAACTAAACATATCCTGGACATCGAATATAAAAATCTTTACACCAGCTGCAAAGCCTTTTCTTTGCCCTTTAATTCCTACATTGAGCATGAGCATGATGTGAACCATTCCTGTGCAATAGAATTAAACAGAATTGGATATTGGATATTGGGTTGTGCTAGGCTGGGAAAAAAAAAAAAAAATGAAGAAAAAACATTTTGATAGAGATAATCTTTAAATAAGGCTGGGAAAAATTCAAACCTTTAATTCAAACCCTATGCTGCCCATACCTCCCCAGTGCTGATCTCGTTGCACACCAACGCATCCTCCTTGCTAAACTCTAACTCTGCTTCACTCAGTTCTGACGACGTCAGACCAGAGGCAGGACCTACAAACGGTTGCTCAGGGGCTACAGAGTGGGACCTTATGGAGGAGTACCCTGTCAACATAAATCACACAAAACTATTTTGAGTAATCGAGCATTATTTTACCCTATAAAGAAATGAGAGAGATCAGACGTGATTCCAGTAATGTAACAAGTTTTACAGGTTGCCAGTGCTGCCAGTTCACTTTAGTTTATTTTCAATTTACAATTTTCGATTTATTAATTTGACAGAGGCTTTTATCCAGAATGATTTCCATAACAATAAAAAAATTAAAAAATTCTAGCCGATATATTTTGACAGAACAGAACCCCATTATGTTAAAAATGTAAAACTAAATATATAAATCTGTGTATTAAGAGAGAAGTGCTAGTGACTACGTCATTATTACTAGCTGGCTTTTCTTAGTCCAGGCTTGTTGTTTAATAGCCTTGAAAATTTCTGGGGGGCGGACTTTTTCATACAATATAAACATGTTGCGTTTTTGGCTGAAGTCAGAAGGACCTGGGG
>JAOVYW010001202.1:0-16564 GCA_025775045.1 Hiodon tergisus | reverse complement strand
ATACATATACACACACACACATACATACATACACACAGACACACACACACACACACACACACACACACATATCTAATAAAACTAGTTAATATCGGCTGTGTCGTTTCTCACAGGATATCCCAGTGAAACAACTTGACAATTTTACAATTTACTGTCCACATTTGTCGCTGGTTTGTCAGATAAAATATATTTAGACATAGGGGGGAAACTAAACATCAAGTGAATGCTTCCAACGCACCTACATTTGCTTTACGCTTCGAAAAAACATAGAAATGCATAGAAATGCAAAACTAAACATCCCAGATGTGCTCCTAATACACTCAATCAAATCTCTTACCACTGTTTTAACTGACAAAGCCTTCAATAGACCTTTTCATTCACTTTTCATTATGTAACTTTAAGAACAATTCACCATACATCAGTAATGTGACAGAAAAGAGGCAGGTTTTAGAACATATAAACCCTATTTGCATAAATTTAAGAATACATTTACATTACATATTTTCACGTGGAAACTGAAAATTCGCAAACTCCGTGCTTTGCTGATATAATACGAGCGAAAGACGGTTCCAAAAAAATGCTGTTTCCACTGTGATTACCAGCAAGTGTATAACCTATTAAAGCCACAAATGGTGATTACAATATTTACGACTCTTAGTTGGGTTCTTTCTAGAAGAAAAGTTACTAAGACTTTTAAGCAAATCAGGTTAAGCAAAATTCAGTATTGGCTCATCACTCCTAATCACCAAACTATTTTCCAACAACCCAACTACCGTGTAAAATATAAATGTAAGCGACACCAGAGGATTATCGACAGTAACATGGATACACGACGACACTGTCTGCAAGATGAATTGTTGCATCGAGACTAACACTGCCCGTCGAGTTTCCTGTGGCTTTAACTAGATAGACACTGAATTTGTTTGAATGACGTGACTGTCTTTAAGTTATGACAATAGTTGGCAAAAAATGCATACTATTATGTAGCATGGCTAGCTTTCCTGACTGTGACTGAGTCAATGTCAATGCTACGGAAATAAGTTTCCTTTTTAAAGTTTTTAAAAAATGATTCTTTAATCTTCTAAACATAACAATCAAGTTGTTCTTTATAGTTAACTGAACTGAGTATAATTAAAAAATTGGACAACTCGAATTTTGATATTTCGTTTATTTTTGTTAACCTTTCTTAAGCTGCCCGAGGTAATTCAGATGCGCAGGCCAAATGACTAGTTATCTGACCATATATCAACCTACTTTTGACGAGTAGCTAATTACCTCACCTTTACTTTAGTGAGAGCTCAAAACACTCTGTATTCTATAGCTCAGTATGACAATTATCATTTCGGTTTTCATTGTTTTATCTTACCCGATTTCATCTCCGGCTAAATTGTTGTTCATTTTTTTTTCCGGCGGGTCCTGCTAACTGTGATATAAACACCGGTCTGCCGGTACAGTATTCACACTCTTCAACTACCTCTGGAAGGTCACTCCGCTTCAGGTTCAAACTGAATCTGCGCAACATCGACGCATTTGCCACTGCCGAAAGCCACAAGGAAGGAAGCTCTCTGGGACATGTAGTTAAAATATCCTTTGTTCGATTCGACAGAATTATATTCTAAAATTGAAAACTCTCTGCAATTTAGCATGAATAATAATTCAACTGTCCAGTGAACATTGGCTACCACAATTTAGTCGTGTATTTTATGTTGTGGTAAAAATGGGCATGTCAATAAAAGACATGCGTATTTTAGTATTGTTTAGTATTTAAAATGTTTGTACATGGATTAAGGAGTCAGATCATTCCCAAAAGTACTGCGCTTGTAACCTTTGATCGAAAATAAAATAGCCGTGTGTCGCGTGTAACATATACCGTGCATGTCCTTTTTTCGTCCGACGTTTTGTTCTCGTAAATGTTTATTTGTCATTGTAACGTAATTCGTTGATATTTATGGTCAATAATAAAATATCCAACCTATCAGACAACACTTATGACGAGGAATTACATTTATCTGTAAAAAAAAATACGAGAGACATACTACAAGTCAAAATATCGCTTAATAAGCCATGGCGGATTTTATTATTTGTAAGTTTGTATGGGAAATGATTAGCACGGAATATGCTACACAAGTTTTGCACGCCTATACAAGCATAGGTCCTTAAGGCAGCTTTATTTCGCATAAGTTCTAGGACCTGGGAGACTTGGTTTGATGCTTCTAGTTCAAACTCTTTAATGGCTCTTTAATTAAAGTTTGCATTTTAAAAACATTTGCTATAGCGGCACCATAGGGCCAGTCGGTGCCATATTCCCTTTGGGGCTATAGTAACCATGCCGATACCCAGCAAAATTCCTCCGTAGAGGTTATTACCTCGATGCTGCAGCCCGAACAAAAACTTGAAAAAACATTTTTAAAAACAATAGGGTTTCCAGCATATTTGCTGCTTGTTCCCTAATTCAATGGAATTGATAACAATTACAATTAATCACATTTATTTGATTTGTTATGTGGATTGAAAGATAAATGAGAAATACGTTGCTTTAAATCCAAGGGTGATATTGTTAGGTACCAAAATTTCACAATTTACTGTTTATTGTTAGGAATCTCCCGTTATCAGTGCAGTCTTTGGAAGATGCAACTCGAAGAACCCAAAGTTTTTTGGTTTTTCTAGGTTACATAAGCTGAATGTTTTGCTTTGAATATTGTGTATTGTGTGTAAAACCGTAGTGGTGCTATTATTCGTGGTAAATTGTAAACTACGTGTTCATTCACTGTTACCTCAATGTCCTTTGACTTTGAAATTCTGCTGACACTTAAGTCCTGGAATGAACCTTATCCCAGTTTTATATTCAAGGGCAAGTCCTTGACAGAACTCTGAGTTTTCATGAGGATTTCTCTCTTTTTTTAGAGGATGGAGACTACAATCTTATGTCTTAAAATCAGTTTATCGGAATTCAGCTTGTGCTGCTGACTTGACAGTGGTTTTTGTTGCTGGTGTATTTGTATGCCCAGTCATCTCATCTCATGGAACAAATGCGTAAACGGGTTACATAGCTAACAGAACCATTAGAGCCATAACATCAGAGCATAGTTAGAGCATTTACCAAATGCAAATCATCACTATATATTTGGATATATATATATATATATATATATATATATATATATAAACGAAATCTGGATCCCAATATCTCTCTCATATATATATATATATATATATATAGACAAATCCTCTATAAAAATGAGATTTTAACAACATCGGGATTAACAACATCAGTGTTCACCTGTTCCTGAACGTGCAAAAAAACTAGGGAAAACAGACTCATGATGGCTAAACCAAAATACCACGACAGCCGCAACCATTGACCCTCTGTTATTTGCCCTCTTCTAATTTCGTCATCTGTTTGCATATTTATCAGCCCAGGGTTTATTGACAGCATACTTTTTCTGCCTGTGACATAAATCTTTTTTTTTTTTTTGGTACCATTTGTGAAATTTTACATTTTAAAATGCTTTTGGGCACCTTTACAGTCTCTCACAATTCCGTAACCATGAAGTGCACTATATAGACATTACTTTTATATTTGTTTAATTCAACACCTTGGATTTCTGAGTTTGTGCTCCGTTACATTTCCGAACTGAAAATATATAACTTCTGACTGCCTGACTTCCCGAACCTTTATCTCTTCAGATTAATGCTGCTTTGAAGAGTTTGAATCATCTAGCAAAGTCTTGTTAACATTAACAAGACATGGCAATAAGTTATTTCATGAGGGCTGTTATATTTCACTGCATGCTTTTATATTAACTGCCCCTTTCCCTGTTAATGAGAATCTAAAACCACACGGGTAACTCAAAATTTCGTTGTTATTCACAGAAACTCAAAAACTCTTACAAATCTTAGTTACAAAATTACAGAGTGGGCAAAGACAAAAACCCTTGAGATCACACTCCATTTGACTTTTTTAAAAAGCACCAGAAATTCAAAAACAGATTTAAAGTGGACATATTTTGAACAGGTTACCATCTGCAAAAAGCAAACTGCTATTTTACAACCCCAAACTGGAAAAAGGCTGATACATTAAATAATTAAGGGGGACCTATATGAGTCAAGAAAGTCATATATAATATCTCGAAAGACTGTGATCTACTGATTCATCCAAATGCCTTATCCTTGATGTTAATGGCCAATGTAAAGCTGACAAATTTTTGTAAAATTGTATTTCCAAACTGTGTATCTGCACGGACTGCAAATAAAAACGAGTGAATTCCATTTAAAGCATAGCCATGCTGGTGCCACAAAGCACATGTTGTTCAAAGATCCAAGGGTTTTAATTAAGGGTTTAATTAATCTAGAACCAAACTTGTTTATATATTTTTAACTACTAATGTATTTTTAAAAGCAAGGGTTTCTAATAAAGCTGATTTAAAGTTTGTGTGTCTGTAGTATAAGAGAAGTAAGTATTATACTTCACGCTATGGTTGATTCTCAGACTGGTAATCTAAAACTTCACCCTCACATCGATTTCTTGTGGCTGGTTGGCCACAGTTGTTCAGTCAATCAGAAAAGTTACATCTTAGAACATAAAACGTCAATTCTTTGCAAACTTAAAAGGTTCTACGGTTTTATACATATAATACATGGCCAAAAGTATGTGGACGTCCCTTCAAATGAGTGGGTTCGCCATTTCAGCCATACCCCTTGCTGACGGGTATTTAAATTCAAGCACACAGCCAGGCAGTCTCCATAGACAAACATTGGCAGAATGGCCCATACTGAAGAGCTCAGGGAATTTCAATGCGGCATCAACATAGGATGCCACCTTGTCAAATTACTACCCTGCTAGAGCTGTCCCGGTCGACTGTAAGTACTGTTATTGTGAACTGGAAACGTCAAGGAACAGCTCAGCTGTGAAGTGGTAGGCCACACAAACTCACAGAATGGGACTGCCCTTACACATGTAACGCTTTATATGTATTTTATGTGAAACTGTTGCAAAGAACAGCACAGTGCCTTACGAGGTGTACACCTTAAATAAATTGGTGGGGAAGAAGGTGGTAGGTAAAAATAAATTAATGACATGACTGAGTTTTGGAATAGATTGGAATGCTTGGGCTTCAAGCCTACATGAGCCCACTTTCTTTTGTTCCGTATTAATTGCTTCAAGCTGAGAGTACCAGAATTTGCCACACTTGGCCAGAAGTCTATTTTGGCAACTAGTTTACAAGGCAAGCAATTTGAAGCAATTGGTCATTACTCTGGTGGCCAGTGGACTTTAATATGATACCAAATTGTGTACGAAAGCCCCTATTCATCAATATGGCCAAATTATCTGCAAGAGGCAGGTGCCTCCAAACTGCTTGAACAGTTCAAGTCATTTGCACATGGGAGGTTTTAGCACCAGCGAAGTAAATGCTTCGCTTGAGAAAATCTTAGAAGAATTGCACAACTCGGTTATCAGCTCAAATGCGATAAGAAAGTTTAGCTACTCTGTCGCCCTTTGTTAACGGGCGCCTAGTAGTACAACTACAAAATAAAATAAATAAAAACTACTGTTGATTCCTAACTACTCTTATGTTTGACATCGTTTTGCTAAAATCGAAAGCCAAATATTTTCTACTAGGCAATAAACATCATATAGATTTATACTGAAAGTAGTAGTCTGTCGTTCTGTTTTAAAGCATTAGTAGGTTTATTATCATCGATAAGAGTTCGCGTGTGCTGAAAACACGTGTGCCAAGGACTGTCCCAGCTGTCACGGATGTCAGTGTTCACCGTCAACTGCTAAGAATGCGATTCATTAACAGACTGAAGGATACTGTGTTTACTTTCGCACGGCCTCTTGCAAGATCAGCAGTCCTTCCGACTTATAAATCGCTGCGGCCTCCAAATCGCTCTTCTCTTGGGACTCTGCGCTGCAGCTCCTCGTCTCCTCTTAACTTTATCACTTTTCCCCACACATTTTCTTCTTATTATAATTTATTTGTGGTAAACTTAAAATGAGTGCTGCACAACCTATATTTCTGAAAGGAGAGAACTGCACGCCAACATGGACAGACGCGAACGCTGACTACAATGAGACCGACACCCACCTCGAGATTCTGGGCAAGCCCGTCATGGAGCGTTGGGAGACGCCATATATGCACGAACTTGCTACTGTAGCAGCGTCCAGGGGTAGGTTATGCCATGAAATTAAGTTGTGCACTAACGTTTATTTCCTGTCAGCTCTGAGTTTATTCGGTGGTTAAAACGATGACATCGAGCTAACTGTCCCAGGCTATGGATGTGGTGTGTGATGCTACTTTAAGCGTCTTGAGGATCTCAATATGTAAACTATATTTGCATAGTCAAAGTAGTCGAAGTGCTTTAATTTGCTTTAGTGAGCACGGTAGGTATTAAATTGAATGTGAGTTCACAATTACTGCTTGACGTGAAGAAACGATTACGCTTATAATAATTTTTATTTATTTAAAAAAAAAAAAAATTGAATGCGTGTAGCAAGTTTCACCAGCTGATTCCCATTCATTTGGTACTCGTTAACTAAGGTTACATATAAATATGACCTTGCCCCTGTACCAGCCGTAAATCAGCAGCTCAGCTTTATCAAGTAAGGATAGGGAAGTGCAGAGTTACTGCAACTATAGGTCAGTCGTGGTAATGTGTATAACGATGAGATCGATTTAGTTATGGGAAGCACGTGTGCGCTAAAATTAATCATGGCCAGCATTGTAGAGCATCGCAAAGCATTAAACTTATGTATCAATAAATGCTATGATTATTCATAAAATAATCATAGCATTAAATGAACACTATTAGAAACGTTAAATGGGTGCAGTTTCGGTAGTAGTTTACTGCAATGTTAAATGCTGATATCTTTGAAGAACTGTGCATACGGTTCGCATGAAGCTGGATAGTGACAGCAGGATTTGGCCAGCAGGCCACCCCCTTTGGAGTTCCACCAGATCCATCTATTTTTACATTTCTCTGAAAGACAACTCTGTGGAACGCCATGGAGTAGTTTATCACAGACTACAACCTGTTGCTTTCCCACAAACTTTTTTTTGTTTGCTTGATTTCACGATCCTTGTTAATCTCTGGTTTTGCAAGCGTTTCAACCAGAGTGTGACAAGTGAAGAAAAGGAGAACAATAATGTACAATAATGCTTACTCCATGTATACTTTATTGCAAACACATTTTAAGAACAGGGAAAACTAAAGTTGTTGGCTGTTTTGTTTTACAGGGGGGCGGGTTCTTGAGATTGGGTTTGGAATGGCCATCGCTGCCACCAAGATAGAGTCATTTCCCATTGAGGAACATTGGATCATTGAGTGCAACGATGGGGTTTTCAGGAGATTGGAGGAGTGGGCCAAGAAACAGCCACACAAAGTGAGCGTTTTAAGTCCTTCTTTGGCCCCATTATTAAAGTTTCTCCAAGATGACTCTGTTTACATTGTTTGTGAACAACACTATAAATAAAATCCAATTTCCTTTGACATTTATAGATAGTTCCTCTCAAAGGCTTATGGGAAGAGGTGGTGCCCACTCTGCCCGATGGACACTTTGATGGTAAGATTTCCTTGCAAATTGCACCTTGCTATACTGACTATACTATAGGTGAACCTTTTTTTTTATATTATGCAACTTTTAAGCTTTGAATGGGAATTTTCCATTTTATGCTGCAATTTTAATTGCAGGTATTCTATATGACACCTATCCCCTGTCTGAAGAAACCTGGCACACTCACCAGTTCAACTTTATTAAGGTAAGTCATTAGTAATTAAGTCATTAATAATTTTCAATTGTATTTCAAAAAAAATCTGTGCATAACACCAAATGCAAAAAAAATAATTTTGTATCACAAAGTATATATCTTAGCAATATCAGGTTCATGGGGGTCTCGTGATAGAATTATTTTTACCCCAGCAATCTAAGAAATATCATAACCAATAAATAATTTTCTTTAATTTTAACCAGTGGTCTCTGTAAGCCCATCACTTTAGGGAATATGTATATTAATATGTTGGGTATCTGTCTTGGCCTGGCACTACTAAGACAACGCATGTAATTATTTCCCTTGAGATTAGCCATGTTTTCACAAAACACATTCTTCATTTAAAAAACAAAAATTTTCAGTCCCATGCACACAGGTTGTTAAAACCTGGTGGCGTCCTCACTTACTGCAACCTCACATCCTGGGGCGAGTTGCTCAAGAGCAAATATGATAACATCGACAAAATGTTCCAGGTGAGTCTCTGTAGTCCAAAAACAATGTACTCCAGTGCCAATTTGACGGTTTGTTTGTTATTGTTTTTTTTGGATGAACTTCTCTCATGTTCAATATCAATTATACATGCATTATGAAGCAAAATTGCTCTCCACTTCAGATGTGCGAACGCACATGTACATCAAGTCAAAGCTGACGTGATTGCATGCTGTGTACGTGGGCTATGGCATTCGCTAGGGATTAGTTTTTATACTTGAATTGCAGGAGACTCAAGTGCCTCCGCTGGTTGCAGCTGGCTTTAAGAAAGAGAAGATTACCACTGCATTGATGGACATCATTCCCCCAACTGAATGCAAATACTATTCCTTTCACAAGATGATTACACCAACAGTTATCAAAAATTGAGCCTAGAGATTACTGCGACTGTCTTAATTTTGTGAATACCCCCAAGTCCCTTTTCTTATGACCTCTTCTACAACTCCCCACACTTTGGAAAGTGCCTTTTAATTTACAAACCGTACCTGTTTGCTCTCATCAACATATGCCATCACTATGATAGTCAAGGTGCCTTTTACTTTAAGGCTGGAAGCGCAATAAATAAAATTTCTTAACATTTGTCATTGGCAGTTAAGTGTGATTAATGTGTGATTTCTGTCTTCATTAACCATCAGATGTTAAAAAACTATATTTGATTTCTAATTTATGCAGTGTGTTTTAGAAACGTGGTGTACAGTTTCAAACAAACTCAATGTAGTTAATTTCCAGAACCAAACTAAACTAAGACATTGCACTGTGATTTTTTTTGTTACGTTTTTTAGAAAGAAAACAGTTAACGGTTCACGCGCTTACGTTTCTGTAATTGAATGTTTATGAACAACAGTATATTTGAAATACAAGATACATCAATCTCATTATTCAGCTGACGAAACCGACGACGTAAGAAAGTAATGTTTTCGCTTTTAAGAAAACGGGGCTAAAGAGTTTCTAAAGGGCCCTCCTGAGAAAGTTCTACGCTGCCACTTTAAGTGAAACACATTTCCACAGCTGCTGCATTCCGCAAGGAAGGGTTTGGTTTCTACTGGAAGTGGACAACCTGAAACGGAAAATAAATGTAGTTAGCGAGTATCTAATTATTTGTACAGACATGAAAATATAACGTAGGTAGCCCCCACTGGTAACTAATAACAACAAACGATCTCCGGTCGTTATACCTTAAAGGGAGGTTACTAAAACCATGAGCTACCATTGACCTTCAAATGTACTCAGCTGATGTCAGATAACTAACTTGCTATTGGTTCGGACCATTTGGTTATTCCTAGATAATAACTTAAAACTATATAAATGGCTAATTGCATGAAAATACAAAAAACGATGAGAGTTACGATTGGTGTGGTTAAATTAGATTGTAAATTGCTGGCTAGGATTAGTTGTACTGTAAGCAAGGTCAGAGTGCTATGGGCAAAATTGTAGCGTTAGGGAAATGGCAATCTAACTCACACAATCTCAAAGGTGTTTGCACTGGTACTTAAATACGGTATTGAGAGCAAACATAGTATGAAAACATGCCTAACGTGGGCCTAACGAAAACACATTAGTCACATTACAGAAAAGTCAACGAAACATTTATGGTTACAGTCAATCTCAGTACAGTATTTTAAATCGTAATTTACAATTAAAGTACGTCAAATACAGTAACACATAGTGCGTTGTATGCCTACATATCACAAAGTCTGTAGGAAATACTTACAGACCTAAGTTTATGGAGTTATTTACAAATAATGTAAAAGACAATCGGTCAAAATTTCAATAGCAAACCTTTATTTGACTACCAGGCAGAATCTTTTGTCGTTTAATCTACATCTTGCTTCCAAACTGGTACAGCAGAGGGCGGTATAGTATCAGCCACTTATCTACACATTGCCATAACCCTACAGGGTCTTTTCTCATTTGTTCCAGGGCCTCCAGTAGTGCCCCCTGAATTTCCTAAAAGTCTATTTCAAAATTTCTGACACCAGTGCAGCGTGGGGCTGTGTAATGGACAGGCAAAACCAAAGTAAAAAAATTAAGTTGTATTGGGTTTTAAATCATACATTTTAAAAAATCAAAATACTTTTTGTTTTTTAATTTACATACATTATCAAGCAAGATGTGTCATGTTATTCAACAACATATACTCAGTTCTAGCATCCTAAAGTTCCCAATACAAGATGGCAATGCCACAGCACTATAAAAACTATCTTTTAAAAGAAGAAAACACTATTTCGCTTGCTGTAAAGTTCCCCTTGTTGAGAGCCTGAGCCTTTTAGGCGGAGCACATGCCGTGTCTTGGTTTGCGTGAAATGCTGCCGCCTAGTGTTAAATTGCAATAGGGAATATTACATAAAAGTTGTTCATTTTATGTGAGAGGCAGCCATTTCCTTAAACAGCTCTGACTGTGGTAACGTTTTTCTCTATCCTTAACCATCTTCGCGTCACTGGCGCAATATAAGTTTTATCCTTATTTATGTTCACCTAGTTAACATTTTTGTACATTTTTAGATAATACTTTATTGTATAATTGGCGTTTGTATTGCTTTATTGTTTGTTTAGTCTAGAGAGCGGTTTTCTGCTCTTATTTGTTTATATTATCTTTAAAGGATTTTATATTGTTTATTTATAGATCACTGAAAAAGTGATATTTTCTGCTGAAATCCTCTTATATTTATATCTTCCTGTGGACTTATATACAGGCTGTTCTTCTCGGACTTAGCTAACTTCCCCCAATGGAATTCCATTATTGACTGCCCTCAATAAATCCATCGTTGGATCTATTTTACTCTCGTTTCCAGGCGTCTGACAGGGGCTTAATCCTTAAAGACTTGCTTAATTTACCTTTGTAACAACGAGGTAAACCAGAATGTGCAGGGGGACACCAAAAGAGGGCGCGTTTCACGCAATGCACGGCCCCAGGAACACTGGCAAAAAAATCTTATTTTTGTTTTGTCTTGTTTAATTTGAATTTTAAAATAATGTAAATCTTGTGATTGGGCTTGAGTTACACAGTGACGCTAATCTACGGTGAGATGTTTCAAATCTCAATAAAAAGTTAGGGGTCATTTTAGTTAAATTTTAACGATATTTTTATCGAAGGAGCTTCATTTTCAAATAAAATTCCTTTCGTTCACAACATTTTAATTACGCATCGGCTATCAGATAAGATAAAAACATGTCCATCAAATGGGGAAAAAACTGGGAAAATAATATCTTGCACGAGAACATTCTAGATTTTTCTTTGTTTTCGAATATTAACGGTTACAGTGCTAAATTATACTATTGTAACGTAGCTGTATTTTTAAAAAATTTTAAATACTACAAGAGCCCATAAATATGAACATATTTCTGGGTTTGTTTGCTCTGTTCATGAGTTCAGTTAGTGTAGCAGAGCGCATATATATCAATAGTTGGGCTATTCTTTTCAACGAAGCGCCTCAGAACATTGAAAGGATTGTGAAAAAACACGGTTTCCATAATTTGGGAAAGGTAACTCTAAGTAGGCATACTATATTCTAAATAGTTAGTGGATTAACTAATACACCTAAGAGCTCAAGGAATTTATTATGTAAATTAATTTTAGATATTTGAAGATGGCAACTACTACTACGTGACGCAAAAAAGAGTGGCAAAACAATCATTGCAGGCACATCGTTTATATAATCTGAGACTGAAAATGGACCCGAAGGTAAATAATCCGGTACCGTTAATAATGACTGACGCAATTATGCGTGAATGGATGGTTCCTAGTTGCTGTGAGGTGGCCAGATGAAGGTTGTTAATCTGGGAACTTAGTTGTTTAAACATAACTCTGAAGTTCTCTTTAAATTGTGTGGTCTCCTTCTGTGACAGGTATTTTGGTTTGCGCAGCAGTTCTCAACAATTCGAAAAAGAAGGCACCCCCCTTCACGCCTAAACGACCCTCTTTTCAAAGAGCAGTGGTTTCTGGTATTTATTTTTCCGACGTGATGTAGTTCATTAAAGCTTTAAATGTATTATCCCGTCATGAAAACACTAACGCATATTTTCCAATGATCTAGTTTTGATTATTTTAAATATTTTTTTCAGAGTGATGCATTTGATCAAAATGTGTTGGCAGCCTGGGCTTTGGGGTACACTGGCAAAGGAGTGGTGGTCTCCATTTTAGACGATGGCATTGAGAAGGGCCACCCTGATCTGGAGGACAACTATGTGGGTTCTTGATAAAATTATATTTTTAAGGTTATTTTAACTAGCAGATAATGGGACCCGCGACAAGAGCAGGTGGTAAACAGTCTTTGGGCTTTATATTTTCCAAGGACCCTCAGGCCAGCTATGACATGAACGATAACGATATTGATCCCGAACCTCGATACACAAAGACTGGTGAAAACAGGTAAAGTCGGCTGTAGTGTACTTTGCTGGACAACGTGCTTGAAAAACCTGACATTAAAATACAATTTTGATAGTTTTCTGCATCGTCTAAATGAGATTAACAAACATTTCCATCCTTGAAAAATGACTGTTTAAAAAAAAATCATTTTCTGCGTAGCCACGGAACACGTTGTGCTGGGGAGGTGGCAGCTGTAGCAAACAACAGGGTGTGTGGAGTTGGTGTGGCATATCAGTCTAAGATTGGAGGCAGGTGATTTGTTTTGTGATGATTTTTAGCAGATTGCCTCTGCACTAATAGACAGGCTATCCCTATCTATTCTGTTCTATTCTGTTCTTTTCCTTATCATTCTTCATACTTTTTTCTGTTTTTGTTAATTTGTATTTAGGTATTCGGATGTTGGATGGTCATGTTACTGACTTAGTGGAGGCCAAATCTCTGAACTGGAACCAGCAGTATATTGACATCTACACTGCCAGCTGGGGGCCCCAAGATAATGGCAAGATTGTTGATGGACCAAACACACTGGCCCTTGAGGCTTTCATCAAAGGCATAAGCAATGTACAATGCTATTGTGATCTATTGTTAGCAAGTCACTTCAGGACTTCAATTTGCCTCTGCATGTAAACTCTGGGTCTTTAGAATAATTACATTGTTAGGCTTCTGATTAATGCACGAATAGGTCTTTATAGCTGTAGCGCGAAAGGGTCGGTGCCATCAGTTTTGCATTGATTCAATAGAATCTTGTCCTAACGATGTCGTCTCATTTTACAGGGCCGCCGTGGTTTGGGTTCCATTTACATTTGGGCTTCTGGGAATGGGGGAACCAGCTTTGATAACTGCAACCTTGATGGCTATGTCAATAGCATTTACACACTGTCTGTTAGCAGTGCCACAGAAAGGGGAACGGTTCCTTTTTACAGCGAGCCCTGTTCAGCCATTTTAACATCCACATACAGTGGTGGAAGCCTGCATCAACGCAAAATTGTGAGAACAGTTTGTGATAAGTTATTTAATACATTGATTGCAGTTTTCCTATATCGAGAAGACTGCATTTATTTACAAATGTATTGATACATTTTGTCTTTGTCTGAAGAAAGATCTGTTTAAAGTAGCTTGCAAAAGAGGTCACCAAAAACATTTGTTTTCTTAAAAATATTTCAACAGATGCGCTTTCTGAATGTACCTCTGGGTAATTACATGTCACTATTATTAGCCTCACAGTAGAGACTGACAAAAAGCCTAGTGCAAGTATATTGCAGCTCAGTTTGTAGTTAATATAGATAACACTTTTTTTGTTTGTATAGAGCGGAAAGCTCACTTCAGAAATGTTCAGGGTTGTAAAAATATGTACATTGCTATCTTGTAGTGTATGAGGAAAACAGAAATGTTTACTTGTGCTGAATCATCACAGTTGATGCTTGCTCATTATTATTTAAGTTCTAAATCAGAAAATGTCTGCTTTCCTTACATATGCTAGGTTACCACGGACCTGGGGCACACTTGCACCTCTGATCATACTGGAACCTCTGCATCAGCCCCTTTGGCATCTGGGATCATTGCACTGGCCTTAGAAGCGAAGTAATTAGTTCCCGGAAACAATCAGCCCACTAATTATAAAACCTTAGGATTATCAATCAAAGCTATCAGCACATGCATTAACTGTTCACCCCTACAGCCCCACACTGACCTGGCGTGATGTGCAACACATCACAGTGCGGGCTTCTAGACCAGGAGACCTCAGAGCAGATGACTGGCAAACCAACGGAGTGGGCAGACCGGGTGAGATTCATGATCACACCAACATGATTACTGGGGAGATTTGTGATGGTTAGGAAAAGAAGCCCAACGGAACACCAGCTAGAGGAACCAGAGTAACAGAAAAAAGAGAAGCTCTGTTGAATACTGCAATAAAATAAGGGGGAATTTTTAAAATATATATAATTTTCATGCGTTTCTTTATTTTAGTTAGTCATTATTATGGATACGGACTGCTTGATGCTCTGAAGCTGGTGGACCTGGCCAGGAAATGGAAAGCTGTCCGCCCTCAGAGACAATGCCACCGTGATGTCATTGCCAAACCCCAGTATAGAACATTTTTGCAATTTTTGTTTGCTTAGGAAATGGACAGTCCTAGAGAGGTTGTGTTTAAATCTGTTAACTCGAATAGGCAACGTTGAAAATTGTCAAGAACGGTCTTCATTTAGTTTTCAAGAGTTCTTCCTGGTATATTTTTTCAAATCAAGGTTGATATCTCAGACATTATGCTTTAGTCCCAATAGATATTTTGTGTGAATTGCTGATGCCAGTTGTCTGACGCGTTGTCTGGCTGGTAGTGAGCTGCGTGGGAGTCTAGTTCTGCAGTGGAATGAGTTGGCCTGCCTGGGAACAGAAAACTGGATTCGCTCCCTAGAGCACATCCGGACTCGGCTTACTCTGACATTCACGCGACGTGGAGACCTGTCCATCGTTCTCATCAGCCCCATGGGAACCCACTCCACTTTGGTCACCATCAGGTGAGGAGTAAGCATGGTATTTTGTCATGTCAGTGTAAATAGGTATGTCCCTTCATAGAAGAAAAATAATACAGCCATAATGGCAGATTATGTATAGATGTATATCCGGTTGTAGAACAGATTAATGCTAAGGTTATGTTAAAACTGAGCAATATCAGTATGTGTTTTAAAAGTAATTATTGTTCTTTGTTCTAGTGATGAAGGAAGTATTTTTAATCTATTGTCCGTCTACCTCCTCAGGCCTTTTGATGCATCTCCTATGGGATATTCTGACTGGGCCTTCATGAGCACACACTGCTGGGATGAGGAACCCAGGGGAATATGGACTCTTCAAATAGAAAACAAGGGGAATTTGTCCAATAGAGGTAAAGTGTGAACCCTATACAGCTAACTAGACTAGAATGTTTTTATTTAACATGTATTGTATTTAAATCGAATAAAATGTCTATTATATATTTGTCAAGAAAAATATTTATGTAATGTACATTTTTGCATTTTCAATAAATGGGATCACCATGTGTTTTCGAGGATCGGGTCCCGATTCTTGTCACTTGTCATCTGGTCAACTTTGTGCAAGTGTGTGGCTGTGTCTGTGTCTGTCTGTCTCCTGACTTGCAATGTAGCCTGCCACACGCCCTTTGTCTGCTTGGTTAGGCTCTGGCCCGCCATGTCCCTGAATTGGATAAGCGGTTGTGGAAAATGCATGACTGAATGTAGCAACTTTAGTGGTTGAATTCAACTTTAAAGCAGCTCTGTGCTGAAAAATCAGTGTTCTCAGAAACACAATAAATTGTGGGAATATTTCAGAACTGTGACTAGTTTATAATAAGACTGCATGACATTTCCCCAGGTATTTTGTCTAATTTCCGACTAGAGCTTTATGGGACAGATGAACACATGACAGGACGTCGTATGGAGAGGACAGTGGTACGACAATGTGCAGTTTGGGACGCCAATGGGGGATGTAGAGGTAGGTGGTACAATACACCCAGCCCTGCAATATAATACAATTCAATTAATTAATAATCAGCATCTACGTTGATAACAATATACGATCACTGATACCAATTCAATTGAATATAATACAATTTATTGTTGTTCTCTTAATTGATAAAAAATTCCTTGAATACAGTTTAGATTATGAACACCATGCATTTTAAATAATAATAATTTTTATTTTATGAGAAATCATTGTTTCAGAAGTGTCATTAAAAATGTAACCTCACCTACGACAACTATGAAAATGAGTACTTTAACTGAACAACCCTAGTTTGGGATATCATTATCTCTGCACTGGTAAACAATGACCTGGTATGTAATGACCATGTGTAAACCAAAGTGGAACTAAACCAAACTGCCAGCTAATTTTAACATGCAGAAAGAAAATTAAATAAAGTAACACCGTAACTTAAAATATTATATAA
>JAOVYW010001201.1:1758-16564 GCA_025775045.1 Hiodon tergisus | reverse complement strand
AGTAAAAACCTGAGGGGAAATCACCAGGTGGGAATCAAGGCCAGGGTGCTGAGCAGTAAAAACCTGAGGGGAAATCATCATTGCAGAGTGACTCCCTCGTCATCGGCAGCAAGAGTGAGCATCTAAACATACTGACATCTCAGCTGTTTTAAATAAATTAAATTGAATTGCCTGTGTGACAACCATACCTATTTGCCGGCATATTTCCTGTTTTGCTTGGATTGGTTAACGATGATCAGTTAAATAGGCCACAGTTTTAGCTCTGGAATGTGTGTGCCACCCTCCCTGTATACCCACGGACCTGCACAGTCTTGTGTGGCATCTTTTAACCAGGTAGGCTAAATGAAAAAGTTTTACCCCACTTCAGTTTACTATAAACAGCTTCAACCAGAGCATGGCAGAGATCTGTCTGTTTTGTGGCCTCTTTTAAAATGAGAAAAGTAAACACAAAAGTTCAAACTTCCAGCTGCACCTCTGTTGTGTATATCTCGACAAAAATCTTCTCAAATATCGTTTTCTTTTCCATGGAAGATAACTATCCATGCACAAAGGGGGAAGTAAAAGTTTAAATTATTCCAAACCTGCATTTGTCATACACCTGTTCTTTTACAGCTGTCCTGTCCTCCTTCCCAGCACAGTACAGAAGAATCAGAGAACGAGAAAAGGCTCATGTTTCAATGCGGATCTGAGCACCATGTCACAACAGGTCTGTCAAGAAGAACCCCCTTCACCAGATCTAAATGACTCAAAAACTGTTTTTGTTAATAATTTTAATACATTTTTAATCAAGTTATTAGCAATGCCTGTTGTAGGCAGGAACTTGATTGGAATGTGCACAGTTGCTGTTAAGCACGCTATTATATAAGTTCAGGTGTGCTAGTTGAGGGGAGAGAAAGCCACAGTTAGGGCTGCCATAGCTTCACTTCTAAGTTAACAATACTTTTTTTTTTCCTTGCAGTTTTAAAACGTGTCTGGAGTGTTTTGAACCCTTCTAAGTCTTGTGTGTTTGGCGAGCTCCTTAACAAGGGTCACTTAGCGTTGTAGATTTACATTCACAAAATCACGTGACCTGCATACTTAACGTAGATTTACGTTTCTGTGGAACGATCGTACATTTCACCGAATGATTTTACAACAGGAGATCGATTTTACATTTAATGTGACACAGTCCCTAAATTAAACACCGATGTTCTTTTTATCGAAAAAGAATTTTCAAGCTATGTGCCCCACAGACGCTGGTCCTGTGTCAACAACGGGGGATGCTGCAGCCGGCAGACTTCGAACAGGCTTCAGGTTCCCTGCTGTGTTCTGTTCTGTCCCCGCCAGTCCTCTCATTTAGGGTGCCCGGGGAAGCAGCAGAATTGTAATGGATTCCATATAGCTCCACACAGGGCAACTGGGGACACTTAACTACCTGAGTAAATAAAAGGAACGCAATATCATTTGGCTCCGATGATATGATAGTGTCAGGCAATGGTACTAGGCCAAAAATAAACTTCTTAAAGTATGTAAGCCCAAATCTAGCTCATTATTGCTTTGTTTTTCTTTCGCTCCCTCCCTCTCTCTCTCGTTCGTTTTTTTTGTTTTTTTTTTGTTTCTGTAATCATTCAAAAAGAGTATTTTTCTCAGGGCTCACTTGGCATCATTAGTTTTGAAAAGCGTCCATATTGTCTTGGCTGACTAAAAACACATGTCTGATCGGTAGCAAAGGCCTCTGGCGACCCGGGGTAAATGCCCTAGTACCTGGTGTAGAAGGTCTGGTACCTGTATTAAAAAGTCTGGTACCTGGTGTAGAAAGTTTGTGTTAAAAGTCCTTGAAAGTTTTTGAAAATTAACATGGTCCTGAAAACACCGTTGAATATTTTGTGAAAAAAATGTAAATTTAAAATTATCGCCTTGCTGTTGAATTGTTGGGCCCGATCTCCGTAAAAAGCATAGACAAACTTCTCCCTAGCGTTCATATCTAATTTCTCAGTTAAGATACTGTGTGAGTGAAAGCAGTGCTTGGATTTCTGTGGTCCCATAAAGAAACAAATGACAACATGAGTTTGTCTTCTTACTGTATGTAAGAATTACTTTACGCCATTGTTTATATAATGCTACAAAGCGACTTGATTTCACTTGTTTACACATTAAATATGTTTTCACCAGTCTGAATTCATTTGAAATGATTGAGCAGCTGCTCAAAGGAGTTCTGGGAATCAAAAATGCCCTTAGTTTGTGTTTCACATAGTTGAACTTGCCACTTTCAGGATAACTGGCAGCATAAACACAAGTTAATGTTACTGAAATTAGACCCTGCAAATTCGCCAGTCTGTTGTAATGTTATTTGGGTTGCAAAGCATGCAGTTTTTGGTCCTTGAATTGAAATGTCCTTGAATTTGATTTTACAGAACCCTGTAAAAAGCCTGGTATCTGGTGTAGAAGGTCTGGTAACTGGGTTAAACGGTCTGTGTGCCAGGCGTCCGTCTCGCAAGCACGTGCAGGAGAGGTTCGGGCACGCCCACCAGCACCGGCTGAGGATTACGTTAATTACGTTAATTCATTAATTATGAACGTAATTTAACAGCCTGTGATCCCTCAGTAGGTGCTGGAAGTCGGGAGAGGAGCCGGGTGGGAGAACGGCACCCAGAGAGGAGAAGCACAACGGGAGATGAGGACGGAGGCGAGTCGGCACCGGTGAAGGGAGTGTCGGCATCCGCCTTGTTGTTAATTTCGGTTCTTTCTTTGGTTTGTCATTTTAGAAAATAAACTTACAGGCAAAATAAACTTTACTTCCGGAGAACCCGGAAGTTGTGTCACCGATTATTCCTGAGTCGAGCGTGCCAGCGTGCTACAGTCTGTTACCTGGGGTAGAAGGTCTGGAACCTGTGCTAAAAGGTCTGGTCGCTGCGTTAAAAGGTCTGTTACGTGTTGTAGAAGGTCCCATATCTTTGCTGGTGTCCCTACTCTGACCTAGCCTGTTTGGGCCTACTCTGGGCCTGGCTTGGACGGCGCCCATCGCCCCCCGAGCCTTGCCTTTGCGTGCCTTAATGGTGAAGTATACTCACTTGAATAAACTAACTTTGACTGACTTAAACGTGCAAACTTCACTGAGAACGTTTCTTTTTTTTTGAGAACGTCACTCAGAATTAATTCTCATTGCTTTGCTTAGAGAGAGATTTGCCTCAAAAGGTCTAAGATTTTTTAACATGTGCTAATGAACAAAAATTGTACTGACATTATGAGGTGAGCATAATTATTGTTGAGTGCCATAGTTCATAGTTCATAGTTCATACCGGGAGAACCTGACACATTGATGCATTAAAGGCCTACTAAAATCCAGTCACTGGTATTTTTTGAGTGTTTAATATAGTAAAATGTAATGATTTTCATGAATTTTGATTTGCTGGAATGTCCTGAAAATGGTACCTTTCCAGTAATAAGTAATAAGTTAAACAGGAAGTGAATTTCAGAAAAGACAGCGAGTGACATCAACTAACTTGAAAGGCGCACTAGTTGACTATGCGGTCGAAATCTGACATTAAAGAAAAAAACAAAGCATAAAAATAATGTCATAATCCTACTTGCGATATAACCCCAAAAGAGCCATACTTAATGTACTTATCATTTGGAGACATAGTTTAAAATGAATCTAATTTGGAGACATTAAATTGAGTCTAACCATAAAAGGACTCATAGCCGTACCACCAAACCAACCTCTTTACAGACTAATTATTCTTTAATAAGACAGATGACATTCCACTAATGTCCACTTTATACAAGGTTTCAGTTTCAATGAAGATTAATCTACTTTTTCCAACATTAAAATGTAGCAAAAATAGAAGATGCAAAGGAGGTCAAGTTAGCACAATGTTGACGAGCACCATAGTGAACTGGGAAATTAGAAGTTTAGACAGCCTTTGAAATTCAGATTGGTGATATTCATGCAATATCTTAGTAATACTGATATAAAATTCCCAAGGGCTGTTTATTAACCCGCCTGTTCCATGTGTGATTGGGCTGAGCAAAGTCTGGCTGCCTGCTGAGTTCCCTGTTGCTTTCCAGCCTATGGAGGAGAAGGCTGCCAGCAGCCTGAAGGCCCCAACCAGAGCAGCGGAAGGTTATGTTCTAGAAAGGAAATTTCAATGCGGATAACCTCCCTCTCCTGAGAGCTAGCCCTCTGCTGTGTTTGTTTTAGTGTTGTGGTGTTTTGTGTTGCGTTGTCTGTTTCTGATTTACCTGTGCCTTGGGCCTGTCGGGACGCTATTAGCCGAGGCACAGGCATTTATTTCTTTATTTTGTTTTGTGTTGTGGCGTGTTCTGTGTGTCTGCAGCAATCTCTTATTTTGTTTTGGGTTTTTTCCATGTGTTCTATTCTTACCTTCTGTAAGTGGGTACAGTGCAACACACAGAGTTTCTTCACAAGTGCAGGGCGTGTATGAGGATAGCCCTTCCTGCTCCCCAAGGCTCGTGGACTTAGCGAGTAGAGTAGCTACGGGAACGAAAGGGGGACATTTTCTCGGCAGCAGGGGCTGAATACTTTTTTTAGGGACAATGCACCATTTGCCTGTAGTCTTTTGATTGATTGATTAATAACTTTCAAATCTGTTGGTGAAATAAACGTTTTTACCTACTCTTACTTAACTTATGACCTGCTCTGATTGGTTTGATGGTGATAACGTGGGTGGCCCGTGACACTAATAAAATAATTCTGCAAATAATTTCTTAACATTGTATAACTGGTTTGCCTAACCTACTCCATTTTACTTTTCTCTCTTCTGTTCCCTAATTTGATCAGACCTCATACTGACAAAACCAATCGTGTGATTGTGTCTCTCTCAGAAATGTGATATGGTTTTGTCCAATAAATTGAAATTGCAGATCTCCTTGCTAGAGTGCTATGGCAGGGTGGAGAGTAAGCATGAGGAACCACTAAACACCAACGCCAAGACTGTCAATTTTGTGTGTCATCAAGCCCAATAAAAAGAAAGCTTTGGCTTCACCAGGCTTTTTCACAATTCCTTGCATCAGCGACCAGAGATCCAGTAACCCCATTCTATTCTGGGCATAATTTATTATTGGCAGCCTCTGGTGCTAACTCAGGGGAAAGTAGAAAAAAAAAAAAAAAACAATATTATACAAACGCAATAATTTCCAACAGCTTTGACACTAAGCCCTCCAAGCATAAAGCAACTCCTATTCATGCTCTATCCATCTGTCTGGGCAGAGCCCTTAAGACTCTGCCGATGTAATACGATCAGTCGACCGCCCGCCACTGGAAGCGAAGCATCACAGATAAGATGGATTTGTGTTGCAATCAAACTGTGTCCGGCTAAACTCTGTAGGGGCCGGTCTCTTTAAGACAACCCCCGTGCAATTAGTTTTGAGTACCGTGGGCACACAACCTGAACTGATCTCAAACTGAATCTAAATTATGTATGTGTCTTCAAGCAGGCGGTGGATCGAGGCCCTTCACTCATGTCATTTGCTTCTGATTTGGGTGTGGGCCAACGTGTTTGCAGAGAAAATATATGTGTTTCTTAAAATCTAAAATAAAATGTTTATATACGGTACTGTGCAAACCTCTTAAGCACATGTTAAAAAAAAAAAAATCTGTCATGCAAGAAATCTAAATATAAAATGAATACTATGAAGGACAGTAAACAGTAAAAAAAAAAAATAATAATTATAAATAAATAAAAGTCCATATTTGGTGTGACCACCCTTTGCCGTTAAAACTGTATCGATTCTCTTAGGTGCCCCTGTCGCAGGGTTTTAAGAGGCAGTCGGCAGGTAGATTGTTCCAAGCATCACGGAGCACTTTCCTCAGTTCTTCTTCATACTCAAGCTGTCCCTCTTTCTTCAGTGTGTCCATGTAATTCCAGATCTTTACTACTGACGCACTATTTTTTTATTTTAAATAGCTAGGGTGCTTAAGCCTTTTGCACAGTACAGTATATCAATGTTTAATTTAGGTCTAAGGTATGGGCCATGTGTCACAAATGTGATTAAATTAATGGCTGCCAAAATTCATTAAAGGAATTGATCTGTATTATTAGAAAGCACGTACTGTAAAATTACAACTCCGCAATAGATGACTTCGGAAAAAATACCATGACTGTTCCCTTCCAGATTTCAGCACTCTTCAAAAGTAAGTGTGCAATTTGTTTATATATATATATAAAACGCAGCAATCTTGCTCCCCCCAAAAAAGTATTGGGTCAATTTCAAACAGCTGCAGTGATGATCACAGGGCAAGCCTGAAAGAAGGCTTCAAGGAGAACCATTTTAGCATGTGCTGGATTTCTGGTAGACAAGTGCTTACATTTGGAACCCAAAAATAATTTTATGTGTTTTCTCAAATTAGGATATGTCAATTGTGCTTATTCGTTCCAGCTCATCGCTACGAGTTCTGCCACCACACAGAAGGAGTGTGAGGAAGAATTATGATTGGTCTCCAGTAATCCAATTATGTCCGAGCCACGCGTTGAATAAAACATTGTTGAGGAAAACAAATTTAATAATAACCTATTAAAGACCGCATCCCTGCATTACTTTACTAGGCACAGCAGCCATGTGTACAGAACACGCAGTATTTTGTTTGATGGTAGGAGCATTTTCCATTTCTGCCAAATCTGTTAAATATTTTGATAGAAGCGCTGTTTGTATATTATAACTACTGCATGTGCTCCAGGACACGAGCAACGAAATGAAGGCCTGGTTCACAGGTTACGCCGACTCATGCGTATACAGTGTTCCTAGCTTGGCATGTAATACACAGGTGTTACCTAGTGCTCACTGGCAAATAGATTTCATTATATCTGCTTTCTGAACAACTGGTTTTCTTCACCCTGGAAACTTGAGCAGACCATTAAAGACCTAAGCACAGCTCCACACTCCCTTCTTCTCACGCCTGCCTTCGCAAAAACAAGACTCAAATTGTTTTCCGCTGCAGAGAGAGGTCGGTGTACAAAGGCTTTTCTGCAGTCAGGCAGCAAACTCTTTGAGCACTGCTGGCATTTCTTGGTCGGTATTAAAGGGATGGAAATGAGCCTGTCCGTACCCTGACCGGGACGACACTCCAGCCCGCTGTGTGCCAGGGGTTAGGGACACGCAAGCGCAAGGAGGATGCGTCTGCCACCCAATGGGAGGGCCCTGCACGGTTTCCTTTCACGTGAGGACCCTTCTTTTTGAGCGGGCCATGGAGGCGGGACACATCTGAAGCTCGTCTGAGTAATTATTGCGATTTGGATCTTCATTAGGGATGGGTATTTTCCTCAGTCCAAGTGTAGGCATAGCATCCAAGAGCATCCTTGTGTTCCAATAATTTGCCATACCGTAATACTTTCACACTGTGAAGCATCCAAAAGAGCAGCTGTTGAAATTGAATTTTAATTCACTTTCTAATGTTCCTTTCTCACAAGCTTGTATTTGGTCAGATTTGACCCAAATACTTTTACCTGGAACACAGGTAGAACAGAATTACATTCGCCACACCAGGCGGACCCCTGGAATGAAAACACAATATAAACAGTATCAATCGCTATATTCAGTATTATTATATTGGTTTTGTATCCTGAAGTGAGCAATCCCTTCAGCCAGAAATGAAATACCCTTTGCTTCGTAAGGAGTTCCTGTTTCATGGTGTCACAGGTTTTTTTTGTTGCGTTTTTTGTACAATATGAAGCAAACAACAAGAGGGGAGTAAAACAGGCAACCAGGTAAAGGAGAGCGTAATCTGAGCGATGGCACATCCAGAGCCAGGCTAAAATTAAAGAACAATGGGGGTAATGGGAATGTGCAGCTGTTCTTTCGTTTTCACACTGTGAGAAACGGAACAATGAAACCAAATAAACCATATCATTCACTTAAGGTGGCCAGCATTTGAATTATGATTACAACTAACTTCCCTTCCATCACGCTACACCTTATTCACACTGCGCATTGACCTAGCTTTATCCGGACAGAATTCCATATCAAATTTTTGGTGGTTGCAAACTCTGGTCTAGCTCCAGTCACAGATACATTCGGTGAATGTATTCAGATTGGCCGGCTCTCGGTTCACGACTGCGTTTTAGAGCTAAGCAGCCAATTCTTGGATCTCATAAACTGCATGTACACCATAACGTTTTACACTTTTTTTACTGTAAAAAAACAATACCAAGGACAGACACGTGTTTAGTCGAATACTTTCCAATTCCTTAAATATGGCTGCAGAGATGATTCAACATGGCAGTGACTGCCAACATTCCTCAAGATGAGGACACAGAGCACAGACTTTCCAGCCTTTAACATGTTTGTGTAGGACTGCGTGACTTAACACACCAGGCCCTTACCCTTCAGAATCTCAGGACAAACGTCAAAACGCAGGCACAGGAAAAAGTACACTACATTATATTGCTTCCTTTTTAAATATAGTCCCAACTTTATCAGAGGCCAAATAAATTCATCATGTTGTATGTACAAAGAAAGGCAATAAATATTTCATAATAGCAATAAAAATTTATATTTATATATATGTGTGTGTGTGTGTGTGTGTGTGTGTGTGTGTGTGAGTGTGTGTGTGTGAGTGTGTGCGTGTGTGTGTCACGTTGATAGTAGCATCTTATGCTGATAAAGTAAAACCGCCCCACAGCAGGTACACAACACAACACAACTCTAACCCAAAGGCTCAGTCGTACCCCAAAGGCCTACAGGTTCTTCTGGGCTCCACAGCCTTGGCTGGCTCAGACTTCCAGCTGCGCCACCTTTCCCCGTCGTCAACCACAAATGGTCCTGTAACTGAGTAACCACACAACGAAGCCAAGGCCTTGAACCGTTGGTGAAAATAAGGTTCCCACATCAGCAACGGCGGATCCCGGGCAGAATGTCCCCATCAGAGCAGGAGGTGGGAGAGGCGGCGGAAGTAACAATGTCCTGTTTGTGCCCTCAATATATTTCCCTTTAGTTCCATAAAAAATTGGTAAAAATATGGACCCTGAGGTTTCAGGGTGACAGTAGAACAAGGACTGAAAATCGCTTCACTGCCATCGCACATTTTTTTTCCCCCCACAGAGTTAAATAATAAAAATTTCACAACATTACTGCAACTTTGAAAGCGCGTTCCTCTAATGGTGTTTGTCTGGGTATGGATTCACCCACTAAACATATCATACAAGGGTTAACAATACAAAACAGAGGTATAAAACTACCACATACTTAAAATAAATCATTTTGATTTGATAAATAAATTCAGATGGACTTGGGGCGCCTTGCAAGGCTGAGTAGTTATGCGGTCCAGGAGAAACAAGCTTGTCGTCCCCAGCGACTGGCCACCGTATCAAACAAACAAAAAAGTGTGTGCGTTTGTTCATGGAGTCTGACCTTCCGATGGTAGCAGAGAGGAGGGCTTCACAGTCAACTCAACCCCGGCATTCGACCGGCAGGCCTGTCAAAGCACGCCACGCCGAGCTGTGTCGCAGGCTGTACAAAAATTCCCATGAAAAAAAAAAATTCATGCTGTCCGTGGCAGTGATTCCCCGGCAACAGAGAGCGTTGCATTACAACTCGGCACTTAAACTAAATATTGCACTTAAAAGTAAAGCAGTTCCGTACAGTCAATATACCACACCCTCTTGTCTCCCCGCTGGCCGTCTAACTGCAGTGCATGCTATGGGGCACTTCCTATTGGGAGGCATCTGTACAAAAGTGAGTAGGTTCCCATCATGCCACAGCAGTTTACCCTTCATAACTTGCAATGCCGATGGAAAAACATCTGCATTTTTAAAGTCAATTCAGAATAAATAAAATAAGTAGTGACAAACAGCAAACAACCGCCCAGAAAAAATGCGAAAGTGGGAGATATGTTGTACTCCCGTAGGTATAAAAATGAAACGTGTATTGTTTTAATCGTTAAAACTGGTTTCTTTTCAACAAGTGTGAAGGTGACGGTGAGGGTGCGTTGTGGCTGTCTCCGATGGCTCCAGTCTGCTGGTCTCCGCTGTCAGTTTGGGTTGGGGCGTCGCGCCCTCCGCGTCCGCTTGGTGACCGGGGTGAAGCGGAAGTCTGGCTGCTCCACCTTCCCCTTGGGGTGGCGCTTCATAAAGTGCACCTCCCGCTGCGTCTGCGCCGTCCGAGAGCCTTTCTTGGGACGACCCCTCCCGTTGAAGCCCAGGTACCAGCCCTTGTACTTGGCAGATACCAGGGCAGTGTAGTTGTTTTCTAGGAACTCCTCCACAAACACGCACTCCTGGTTTCTCCCATTGCGCTGCGGGAGAGAAAAATAAACCGTCCTTTCTCCTATAACAACACTAAACAGCAAACAGCCAATACTGCTCAGACACTGTAGACGGCAAGGACATCCCAGAGCATTATTCTAGGTTCCGTTATTCTTAGTTCTACACCTGGATATGTGGAGTAAATTGGGGTGAATTTTGATTTTTTAAAAACATTCTCGCCCTTTATTTTTAAATAAATTTTTCCTTTCAAAAACAAGTTCTGCCGTTTCTGTCTTTAAGGGATTAAGATTCATAATATGAAAATGGAAAGAGGCTGCAGAAAAGGGGGAAAATACCTTTTTTTGCCCAAAAACATCTCAGCATTCAGCAACATCTCTGTATGGAATTTTCCTTGAAGCACAAGTGTGTCAGTAGGAAAATAAATGTGTTCGAATGTTGAGTTTGTTGACTTGCATTTGCTTAGGAATGTCAGTACATCAGGAGGCTGCTGATTTTAGAATGCTATACACTAGAGTGGGCGTCATTTCCGTTGGGTCGCTGTTTGGTCATAATTTGACACTTTCTTCTCCGGGACCCTAACGTGATGGCAATGCGTTGCATGTGACCCTAACGTGAGGCAATACGCTAAAACAACACGATGTGTGTGCGCAGCGCTTGCTTCGATTCGCTTTGACCTGTCCTCAATGAATATTCACACGTTTTGCCTTGCGTTCATCTTGGGGTTTCCGTCCGATGTTTACTCAGCGCTCTAGCTGAGTTCCTGTGCTGAGTTCCTGTATGTAGATGAGCAGAGAGAGGCCTACCTTCCCGGAGACTTTTCCGTTCTTGCTCATGCAGATGTAGTGGTCACTCTCCTTCCCTTTAATCCGAATGTGACTCCCAAATGTCTCCGTTTCCACCACCAGGAGAGCTGAAAAGGGAGGTGCGGTCCACTTCATTTACCCAGACACAAGTCGCAGCATTACCAGTTCACAGTGTTGTTATTGTTAGCAGTGGAAGCAGAGGCAGCAGTTATGGTGGTTCTGCTATAATCACCATCATCTATCTTAGCATTATCTTGCATAGATGAGTTTGTGTCATTGTCACGCGGGTTATTGTCACTCTGTTACACGCTGCGGGCCATGCAGCCCACGCAAAAGGCACTATCTGTGGGACTAGCAGCCCGCAGATGCCCGGGTAGCCAACAGGAGGCGCTGGATAGTGATGAGCTGCAGGGAACCGTGTCAGTTCCCACCCACCCTAACCCCGGAAACTCTACTGGTCAACAGGCACGATGACATGATTTGGACTCATTTGGAAACCCAGGTCGCGGGGCTTAGCCTGAACACGGACCTGCAGCCCACAAGGCGTGTAATTTATTATTACTGTTTGGATCACAAGTAGCAGCAATAGTATTTTTCAAATTGATGTCCTTAACATCCTCTTCATTCTGTTTAATCAAAATTCAGTTGTTTCACTCTCAATGAAAGAAGATCTATGCATATAAAAAAGCGGATGCCATGCTGGTACTCATCGAAAACACATAAAATATGCTGTTGTTGATCACTCATAATGGTTATTTATAAGGATCACTGTGACCGCTTTACGACTTTCCGCTCGCATAGCGCTGAATGTAACCGGCTCCTTGCTCTAGGTCGCCCCGCTCCTAGCATTTACCCTAATGAAAACACTCAGGCATTCGGTTCTGTTTGCGAGTGAAGCAGTCGCTTGATTAAAACTGGCAAACAAAATAAGCCTTCAGATATATTTATTGCTACCTGGAAATAAGTCAAATACATCTTCAAATAAAATTCAATAAAATTGGTTTTATTTAATGTTAACTGAGAATTAACAAGCAAGGTTAGAAGTTGGTGGCTATATTCAAATTCAATGAGTACCTTGGCAGTTCTGTGCTTTTCTGTTTGCTTGGGTAACAACCCAACAGCCCACATACTTGTAAACTATCCAGTGATACAGCTCGGTGTTTACCGGAGCATACATGCAGTCCTGCCAAGGGAACAACATCATCAGCACCCCTTCCAGCGTTCACAGAACATTCTCAGCATGTTGCAATGACGTTTCTGGCCAGACCCTGAGGGAATGCCTAGGCTCCGCATGGAAGGCGTCTGCCCGCCTCAGCACGTCAGCACGTGCCAAAACGCCACTCATGTGGACAACCAACCTCAGTGGAGGGGACTCCGACCAGAACCGGTGAGCGAACTCTAATGACAGAGAGCAGTCATCGGTCCTCGTCACATTTGCTGGACTGATGGTGGCGCAGTCACTAACTCGAAACAGTGAGTTGCACGTTCAGTTCTGAGGAGTGTCGCCACTCTGGTACCGCTCAGTGCATGAAAATTTATGTCCTTCAAATTTCCTGCTTCATAAATAACCTATCTTTCAAAATGGTTCTCACTTCGGACCTTAGCTCGACCCTGACGCTTCAGACCGTTGCTTCGGTGGTTTTTTTAGTTACAAGATGGAACAAAAAGGCACAAATGCCAAAATTTTATTCTGCATGGGGGTAACAAAACTGTGCTTCTAGACAGAAACTGCTGCATTTTCAGCTGCCAATAAAGCCGAAAGCATTGGAACACCAAAGGGCTTCTTAAAACTAAACTTTTCAGCACCTACCACTGTATTTTTCTTGGCTCGCAACAAACCCAGTGAACTTTCTACAAGTCGTGAACTGGGCAGGGACAACGTGTTTTTAGAGAACTTTAAGGAATTTGGCTGCAGTTGTTTAATCTCTACTAGGATTTGTCAACAGTGAAGCACACTGAACACAATTTAACTCTTGAATCCACAGACCTGCGTACAGGTCAAAGACACATAGGTGCCCGGGTGAGGCACGTCGGTCAATACACCATCCAGCCTGGTTCTCATCTGAATCAAGGGACTTCACCAGGGTGCAAAAATAATGTTGTTTTTTCAAAAAATGTATAACGGCACTTAGTTTCTTACTTTAAAAAACATAATATATAATACGTATTAATATTTTCTAATAACAAATGTCTAGTGTTTATCTAGGGCAAAGTAGAAAATTAAATAATATGTTATATTTAAGTTTTATGGTTTCAGTTACTCAATATCTGTTACTGCAAGAAACATAAAAACAAGCAAAAGCTTTAAATAAAGCAGAAAAACATAGAAAAGAAATCAGGGTGGCTCCCTGAGCAGCTCAGTGGGTAAATGCACTGATCTCCTGAGTGGCTCAGTGGGTAAATGCACTGATCCTCTGAATGTCTCAGTGGGTAAATGCACTAATCTCTTGAGTGGCTCAGTTGGTAAATGCACTGATCCTCTGAATGTCTCAGTGGGTAAATGCACTGATCCTCTTAATGTCTCAGTGGGTAAATGCATTGATCTCCTGAGTGGCTTAGTCGGCAAAGGCACTGATCTCTTGAGTGGCTTAGTTGCTAAAGGCACTCGCTCGCGGGGCTCAGTTGGTAAATACGCTCGCCTTCAAAATGGTTCTCACTTCGGACCTTAGCTTGACCCTGACCCGTTCGCCCGTTGTTGCGACCCTTTGAGTTAGGGGGCGCCTGCTCTGGGTTCTCGTACCGTACTTTCCCCCGTCGTCCCCGTTGGCGTTGACCTTCTTGCCGAGGATCTGCACATGTTTCCCCGTGGTTCGGCTGTACAGCTGGTAGATGCGGGTCTGCCGGTGGCTCAGGTCCTCTGGGTTTCGGGTGTGGTTCTCGATGTAGATGGTGAAGTCGGCCAAACTCTGCTGAGATTCCTGTGAGACCACGGAGACACGCAGCATGTCACCACCAGGCATCATTTCAGTTTCCAAACGGTTCACAACGGAATCACACATCTGAACAAATGTTCAAAACCCAGCGCAGCTTCAGGTCAATGAACACTAACAGAAAACATTTTCATTAAGTCTGAAGTCTAGCCACAGCCATTCTACATGGAACCGATTATAAATGTGTGTTTTTCTCAAACAGAAATGTTTGTCATGGGGAGAATCAGGAGTGTGAATTTTGTCAAAAGTGATACGAGGGCAGGTCACTCTAACACCTTTCAGCATACCCTTGAATGCAGAGCTCCTATTTTGTTCAGTCCCTGCTAAAAGCCAACTGCTGAACTGAGCATTTTTGCGCACAAGCAAATAACATACTGCGACACATAGCAACACTGGTTTGTTGCTTTAGCAGCCACAGTTCAGTTACATTTGCCTGAAGCGATGCTGTGAGAGTGGGGGTTATGTTATGCTACCAGCCCACAAACAATTACATACCTGGAGCCTCCAGTCCTTTGGTACCATAACTAAACAATGCTGGCATACACAGCTTAATTTGTATCATAAATCAAAAATTCACTCCATGAACATCGTGTTTGGAAACGTCTTCCAACAGAAAAAGACAGCCCAAGGGCACATCCTCTTTTAAAAACAATAATAAAGAGCGGCATTTCAAAATGTTCCACAGGCACTGACCCGTCAGTGGTGAGTTTGACTGCTTTTAGCCACTGACCAGGAAGAACTTGGTGACCCACAAGGTTACTCTGAGTACCTATGTGTCTGCTGTCCAGCTCACTGATCCATGTGCACAGGAGACCGGAAAGGTCCCCTTTCACCTGGAGGACGCTCGGTGGGGGGGGGGGGGGGGGGGGGGGGG